>JAGSPU010000503.1:0-79889 GCA_019321725.1 Paulownia fortunei | reverse complement strand
TACTCTCATTACATTTGCTAAAACTACAAGAAATATTGGAACAATTCTAAGGAAAGATACACAGGAAGGAGATAGAAGTACATCAAGAATAAAACAGAAAAAGGTGTGACTTGCAGGCCTCATTTTAATTAAAATCCAAAAATAACAAATTATGCATAAAATTAAACCACTCACATTGGCCTATGCTCCATAATCATCCAACTAGCATGCTTAACATAAATCATCACATGATAATGAAAATATATAAATTTACCGATTATGTTATATGCAATTTCTTTCAAATTTGAGATTTTTATGAAAAATGATTTTTCAAAAATTAAAATTAACATTTAATTTTAAAATGAAAAATCATAAACTTCACAAAAATAATTACGTAATGAGGAGGGATGGACAACAGTTCAACAAGCCTATTACCTATCGAGTGGCTGGGCAAATCACCCATCGGGCAGTTGGGTGCCCACACATCGGGTGCCGGCTACCCACCTGACATCACACATTGGGTGGCTGGGCACTCGCACGCCAGGTGCCAGCGGGTGACCCAGTGCCCACACATCGGGTGCCGGCACCCGTGCACTGAGTGCCTGACAACCCACCCGACATCACACGTTGGGTGGTTGGTACTCCAATTTTTTATTTTTAATGTCCAAAAATTTAATATTTTCACAAAATCTTGATTTCACAGTTTCTTGATCTCATCAAGAAATTTTGAAAACTTGATAAAAACTAATTTTGTTGATCAAGAAATCAACTTATTTGATTTTTTATTTCTTTCCACATTTTAAGAAATTCAACATTTCAAAAATCTTGAAATTCTTGAAAATCAAGAAATCTAATTTCTTAATTCATCTCAGTTTTTAAAACGTTTTAACATTTAAAACGATTAATAATATTAATCCCAAACAAAGAAATTAATTGATTCAAAACCAATTGCACATATAAATATTTAATCTATCACATATATTAAATAAACATAATCGAAAAGTATCAGAAACGCATAACCTAGTTCTGATACCATAGTTGGGTTCGCGCGATCCCAAGAAATATATACGCAATGGAATTTAAATTTTTTCAAAAACATAAATATACATTACATCACATGTAATTAAAACGAATCTTGGAACCCTTTCGCGATTACTCAGTTGTGCGTTTTCTAATAGTTAAAGTAAGAAAGTTTTAGAAACCCTTACCTTGATTTGCACTCCGGCTAATATAGGGATTGAAATGATTCAAATCATTATCCCTGCATGAAAGTATCTCCATGTTCTTCAATTCAAAACCCCTTTGATTGAAATCTAATTCACTTCTAGGATCCCAAATGTTATCCCTCTAATGGTATCCACACCTTGGATGCCTACTCACAACTAAATACTATGCTAATAGTTTTCGATTTGATAATTCTATCCCAGAATGATTTTGTTTAGAACAAGAACACACTAACAATTAGTGTTTTAGGTGTTTAATTTAATTTTTAATTCAAAAATTGAATAAAAAATTAAACTAGATAAAAGGTTGACGAACTTTTGGAGATTGAAAGGAAAAGAGGGATGAATTTTTGGAGATGAAGAAAACTATTTTTCTTCAAGAGAGAGGGGCTATTTTCCATGTTTTTTCTTCACAAAAATCCTCAATAAAATTCCCATAAAAAACATCCAAGAAGACTGTCAATAAATTCTACCACAAGTCCTTTACATGTAGGACTCTTCTTCCTTTCTTATTTCCAACTCTTTTAGTAAGTTTCCTTATCTCATATGGACTTTCCTTTTTCCTTATTACCTCTTAGAAATTGAATCAACTTCCTCTAGAATTTGGATTTCCAATCCAATTTTCTAATGGGCTTCCTACAAGCCAACACCTAATAGGTTTAGGCTTAAGTAACCAATTAAACTCTACTTTAATTGATCCAATCAATTAAATTAATTCATTTAATTAATTAGAACCATCTTAATTAATTGATCCAATTAATTAATTAAATATTTTAATTAGGCTCCCTAATCCAATTAAGTCCAATCAATTAATCCAATTAATTAATTGAATTAATTCCACACTTGAATTAATTTAACCCCTATTTTTTAATCCAATACTTGGATTAATTTCTAGGCTAGAAATGGACTTGTCCAAATTTTATGTGTGACCCCTTAGGTTCACTTTAAGCTAGCCGTGGGCTCACAACTCTTGTGATTTAGTTGAACAATTAATTATTCTAATTAATTAATCTAATTAATTAATTCTCTTGGAATTAACTCATTAATTCCAAGAACCAATAAGACATGGGAAACACCTAGCAATACATCATGATTCCTAGTTTAAGGTGAATGTGCAAACCTATTTCAATTCGAATACTATACAAATATGGTCCTTCCATTATCTAATCTCCCGATTGAGCCAGGGCATGGATGTTGAGTTGAAACCCCATTAGCTCAATAACTGTGTTTTCATTGCTAGTAGCTTGACTCGATGATGAATAATTAGAAAACCTCACGTCCTATTTCCATCCAACCTTAGCCAAGGATTTTAGAGTCAAGTATAGTGAAACACATAGGAGATTCACCTATTCATCTAAATAGGTGACGGATCATTTGTTGGCCACTCATTAATCTCTATAAATAAAGATGTTACACCCAATATAAACCCCTTGTGATTGTCATGCAATCAAGAAATACATTAAAGTACAACATATCATGCACAAGGTTATCATGGCACCTCAAGTCCAAGGACTAATTCTTACACTATCGTAATAAGAAAATTTACATTCGACAATAGAATATTTCCAATTGGGAATTTTAAGATGGGGTTGTTCAGTGTACTTGTTCCCAGCAATACATGTACTAGTGTCTCCACACCAATACCTATGTAATGAGATATCTTTCTTTCAAGTCTGCATCGTATGCACAAGTCTCAATGGGATTATTGATGTCCCATCTTATTGATTCTTGACTTGGAACGTTTTAAAATCATAGTCTTAGAGGCATATTCCACGATCACCATCATATGCGCAACCACAACCCATAATTAAGTGTGATCTAAGGAATTTATCTAATTTTTATGATGAATTTAAGATAAAGATTGTCATTTAAATGATATTAATATAAATAAGATTGATTCACAAGAGTATAAGAACGGTCAAATCAATTGGCTCGTCGGACACTACTCTAACAATTTAGGTAAGGGAGGGTGAGGCTTAGGGTTGGAGAGTGGAGCAAAATTATTTTTAGAGAGTCATGTTTTTTACTAAAAATCAGTCAAGCTACTAGAATGCAACGTGCTTAACAATTTTTATTTATTTTTAAAGGAACACCACCTGTGCGTGGATAGGGGGTTCGGCATGGACCCCTACCTGTTTATTACTCATGAAAGCAATGGAAATTTACAAATATAAAGCATAAACAAGGAGGACTTCCTCCCATACACTTAAAGTAAATTATGTCCAAAAAAGAGGAAAGCCTAATTTGTCCAATCTCAGTTCGTCTCTAATTGGTTTCATCCAAGTCTTATCTCTATTATTTGTTGAATCTTATAAATATTGAAGATGTGACAAAGTTTCCAATTACATGGATAGTGTCCCTTGATCATCTCAATGATAGTAAGTGCATCAGCCTCTATCCATATTTTATTGTAACCAAGCGATCTGCCAATTACTAATCCTTTTCATATAGCAAACATATCTACAAAGATAATGGTGTTTTCCTCTAAAAATTCATAAGATCTAGCCTTGGAATCCCCATGATGATCCATAAAAACACCCTTTGCTCCAGCAGTAGCCGAGTTTTCATGTAAAGCCTTGTTCTATTGAGTTTTATCCACCCCGTAGAAAAGTGACTGGAGCCAATTTTATTTTTTGTGTTGGCCAATGGTAGGGCAACCCCAAATTTGTAGTAATTTGGTGATATCCCTTCCAATATTTAGCAAGGAGTGCTTTTCCATGAAAGAGCTACTAAATTCATGATGAAATTCTCCAAATCAACCCTTATGTCGTCTCTATATTTTATGTCATTTCTAGGTTCCCATATGTGCCAAAAAATTAACATAGGAATGATCATATGAATATGCCCCTTAATCACAAATAGATTGGATAAATTCCAAAAATGAAGCATGTCAGAATCTATTAAAGTTTGAGAAACTTGGACATAGAAAATATTGGCAAAATATTTCTAAATAGTCTGCAGAACCTCGTATGTTAAGAAAATATATGGAATATTTTCAACATGTTGACAACAAAGACATCTAGAGGCAAGCTAAAACCTCTGCTCCACATCACCACATTAATCAAAAACTTATCCTGAGCTATTCTCCACAAGAATACGAAAATAGTTGGACCAATCACTTGAATCCATAATTGTTCTAAGAGTGGACGCTGTTTAGTAGTTTCTTAGCAAAAATTCTAGGCTTAGGATATAGTAAATCTACCATGATACATGAGAGTCCAAAAAATACAATACGTTTTCTCTCCCACTGGAACTTGCAAAACCCTTTCCACCAAATGGGAAGGTAATACCTCTTCCAACTTCACCTTCTTCTAGTCTCATTCTCTAAATACTTGTTGTCCTCATTGCTAAGCACCAAGCCCAATTCAAAAAATGTAAATGCAATGGAATTTAAAATTTTTCATAAATGAAAACTAACAATACATCATATGTAAATAAACAAATCCCACAACTCCTTTTCGATTACTCAATTGTGCATTTTCAATACCTAGTGTAGGGAGGTTTCAGAAACCTTTACCTTATTTACTTCTAGTTGAAGATCATGTGTGTAACAATCTAAATCATTCTCTCTATGAATAATTCCTAAGCTTGATCCAAACCCCTCATCATGGAAAGATTTTCTTTGAGTCCTAAGCGTTAAACCTCTAAGCATATCCATACATTGGATGCCCACTCACAGTCGTATCTATGCTAGTAGGATCTTGACTCGATAATTCCAATCTAAGTATTGGTTTTCATGGTTTGGAATAAGAATAATAAGTGTTTTAGATTTTTGTTTTGATTCTATATTCAACAAAGGAAACCAAGATTCAAAATAATATAGAGTACGGAAGAAGAGCAGTTTTAGTGGAGAAGAAAAGGGCCAAAATTTTCTTGCATGAAGAAATAATTATTTTCATCAAGAGGGATGTTGGAGCACGAACTTTGCAGCCAATAATGTTGCAAAAATGTCCAAAATATGTGTAGAAAAAGTCTCTAAAATACAGCCATAAAGTGTTTAAATATCCCTTTCAAGTTCCATTTAAATGGAATCTTTTCCTTATCCAATTTTCTTGTGTTCACACAAGGTATGTCTTCTAGTCATACAAGAATACTTATTCCATATTTAATTCTCCTTGTGTTTACACCTAGTGTTCATACAAGATAAGTCTCCTTCTCTACAAGACAAGTCTTCCATAGCTAGTAAAAGAACCTTAATTTAATTAGGAATTAAACCTCTCTATTTGATTCCTATTGCACTTCCTACAAGCCCACATCTAATGGACCTAGATTCAATTAAATAATTAGATCCAATTTAATTAATTATTTGTTTGAACATGGGCTACTCAACAACTATATATAAAGTATAATTTGGCATGATAGAATTTGTGTGTATGTGTGATATTTTTTTTTGTAACACTTTAAGAAAAGATAAATCACTTTTTATACACATAATCCTATTTAAAATACTTCCTCATATATGTCCTGTATATAGCAGGATTAATATTTACATAAAAGCATAACACCCACAACAACCACAATATTTACATACTTGTTTATAGTAAAGTTTTAAAAGTAAAATATAATACCAATCTCAAAATATAATAGAATAGACTTAGAATATAACAAGCCAACAAAATAGCCCAATAGGTCGTCATTCATGTACACACTCCCTCAGACACCTGCAAGAGTTCCAACAGCTGGCCAGCTAGTAAAAGATGCTTTAAGTATCATCATGCTCACCTACAATGCATAAACTATATGAGCTAACACTCAGTAAGTAAAGATTATGCATGTCAAAAAATAATCCACAATATCAAGTCATGCATCTCAAAATGCTATGCCCACAATGCAATTCCATGCATCAAAATATTTCTCTCAAAATTATTTATTTCTTGGGCTCCTGACCAATGCTACTATTCCATACACCGAAAAAGAGCTCTGCACACCGCCATAATCCAATGGCCAATAATGACATAAGTATGAAAATCCATGTATTCTCATAAGTATGCAAATCTATGCACGCGAACCATCAAATCCATGCATGCTTCAGTGCACAAGTACTGGTCAACATAATATTTTCCTTTCTCAGAATCATGCCATACAATGCAAGATTTATCACAATGCTCATATATGATGCATACACATACCAATGCCTATGTATGTATACTCAATAGACATGAATGAGAGTAATGTGTGCCCTCTGCTATGCACATATGATCTATGATATTACATATAAATCACACATTTACTATGTCTATGCATTGTAGTTGCAAATGAATTTTTACTCACCTTTCACTTGGTTGGTGGCTTAGTTTAGATTTGTTTAATGTTCATGTCCAATCTTAGATGTAAAATAGCCTGTAATATTACCCAACATTAAGCACCATTCCCAATTTGTCAAGTTGAAAGCACAAAATCTCATATTAAGATCTTAAACACCAAGCTATCTAGGTAACAATCAAGCTTTCATAAACTGGAACCTAATATAGTCTCTCAAATACTTTAATTTCTCATCTTAGATATATGTAAATATCATATAATTGAAGCATTATAACTCTAATAGCATGTACCTAATCATTAACACTCAATAGCAACATGTGTAGGTTGAAACATACTAAGTTATCAAATGGGACAGATTCATATTTTCATATTTTCTTGCTGTCCAATTTAGTTGCATGATATTTTTGACATCCTTAAGCATATCCAATCACTCCCAAATTTTTACCACACTTAGCTAACATGTATAAAAATGTAATAATATTTTATAATTGCCTAAAATCACTGATTTACCTCAACAAAACCATCCCACTTATCACAACACAAAAATTATAAGTTCTATCATGACAGTTTTGAGTGTCTCTTTAAATATCAAACCATATTTCAATTTGTAATCTCTCCAAACTTACATACTTTACCTAAACTCATATATAAACACATATATGGTTAAATATATAGGTCTTAATCAAGTTATTATACATATATAAAGCTTTAAAAACAAAAACCAGCAAGTATACAGTTTCTATCCCTATAAATTTCTATTGTTCAACTAAGTTACAAGAGTTGTTAGCCCATGACTAGATTAAAGTGAACCTAAGGGGTCACACACAAAACTTGAAAAATTCCATTTCTAGCCTAGAAATTAATTCAAGTGTTGGATTAAATTAATTAATGTGATTAATTAATAGGGCTTAAATTAATTCAAGTGTAGAATTAATTCAATTAGTTAATTGGATTAATTGATTAGACCTAAATGGATTAGAGAGCCCAATTGAAACATTTAATTAATTGATTAGATCAATGAATTAATTTAGTCCTAATTAATTTAATAAATTAATTTAATTGATTGGATCAATTAAAGTAGGGCATAATTGGTTACTTAGGCCTAAGCCCATTAGGTGTGGACTTGTAAGAATCCCATTAGGAAATTAGATTGGGAATCTAATTCTTAGAGGAAGTTGAATTCGAAACTCAATTTCTAAGTGGTAATACAAGAAAAGGAAAGTCCTTATAGGGTAAGGAAACTTACTAAAAGAGTTGGAGATAAGAAAGGAAGAAGAGACCTACATGGAAAGGACTTGTGGTAGCCTTTATTGACAATTTTCTTGGATATTTTTTATGAGAATTTTATTGCTGATTTTTGTGAAGAAAAAACATGGAAAACAGCCCCTCTCTCTTGAAGAAAAATAGTTTTTTTCATGTCCAAAAAAATTCATCCCTCCTTTTCTTTCAATCTCCTAAAATTCGCTAACCTTTTATCTAGTTTAATTCTTGATTCAATTGTTGAATTAAGAATTAAACACCTAAAACACTAATTGTTAGTGTGTTCTTTTTCCAAAAAAAAATCATTTTTGGATAGAATTATCGAATTGAAAACTACTAGCATAGGATTGAATTGCGAGTAGGCATCCAAGGTGTGGATACCGTTAGAGGGATAATATTTGGGATCCTAGAAGCGAATTAAATGTCAATCAAAGGGATTTTGAATTGAAGAACATGGAGATACTTTCATGCAGGGATAACAATTTGAATCGTTTCAATCACTACACCAGCTGTAGTACAAATCAAGGTAAGGGTTTTTGAAATTTTCTTACTTTAACTATCAGAAAATGCATAATTGAGTAATCATGAAAGGGTTTTGGGATTCATTTTAATTACATGTGATGTAATGTATATTTATATTTTTGAAAAAATTTAAATTCCATTGCGTATTTATTTTCTCGGATCGCGTGAACCCAATAGAGATGACCTTGGATTCTACCAGCAAAGCTAAATATATTGCTGCATGTGATACGGTAAAAGAAGCTATTTGGATAAGAAACTTTATCCAAGAGTTAGGTGTGGTTCTATCTGTTGTTGATCCTGTATTGATTTACTGTGATAACAATGGAACTATCGCAAAAGCAAAAGAGTTAATATCTCATCAAAGATCTAAGCACATCTTGAGGAGATACCATGGTAGCCTTATGCATGTCGTGTTTTATTTTGATGTATCTTCTAATTATCTAACAATTACAAAGGGGATACATTGGATGTTGCATTGATATGTATGGAGTTAATAAGTGGTCAATAAATGATCCATCACTTGTCTAGCAGAACAAGTGAATCTCCTATATTTTCATAGTTCATGATTCATATGTCCTTAGCTAAGGTAGGATGAATGTTAGACGAAGGTTTTTGAACGATTCGCCATAAGTTATTGAAACTTGAAATAGAATCATAGTTATTGAGCAACTACGACTATTGATTCATGCCCTAAACTCAATCAAGAGATTAGTTGATGTAAAGACCTTACGTGTACGATACTCGTAATTGAAATATGTTGACTCATTATTTTACGTAAGTGTAGGTAGTCATGATACACTTGTTACGTATTTCCCATGATTTGTGAGTTTCTTAAAATCAAGGAGTTAATTTCAAACGAACTAATTAATTGAATTAATTAATCAAAATAATAATTATTATTCATAAGTTGAAAATGTTGCAAGCCCACTGTTAACTTAGTTGTGAACCTAAAGAGTCACACACAATTTGAGATGGGATATTTATAACTTAAGAATTGATCCAAAGGGTTGGATCTATTTAATTAATAAAGATTAATTAATTGGGGCTTAAATTAATTCAAGGAGTTGAATTAATTATTTAATTAAATAATTTTATTATTTAATTGCACTTAATAAGATTAAGGAGCCCAATTGGAGTGAAACAATTACTTGATTGGATCAAATTAATTGTGTAGTTCATAAATTAATTTACTTAATAAAATAATTAGATTATTTAACTGGGTCTAATTTGATTAGATGGGCTAGATGAAATTAATTAATTTGGGTAAAATAATTAATTAGATTAATTATGAGATATATTTTAAAGTTCAAACCTAATTTAAAAAGGCCTATTAGGAAAGGCCTATGAAAGTGATTGAACTTGAAATTCTTCAGTAATCTTGAATATCTTTGGAAGATATGAAAGAGATAAAATTGAAAAAAGTTTGGATGAACCAAAATATCTTTCAACCAATCAAAAAGAGACACAAAATACCAAGAGTAGGACTCTTGGAATTTTGAGCCCCATATATATATATATATACTTCATGGCCAAAAATTGTAAGATGAAAAAAATCCTTCAATTTTCGGCCATGCAAAAGAGAAAAGAAAAATTATTTTCTTCAACCATTCTTTTTCTCCATAAATTCCATCTTTAAGTGTTAATTCTTTTATCACAAGTTGATAACAGGAATTAATATTTTATATACACACTGCATCAACTAAATTAGAAATGAAATCAAAATTGCTAGCGGAATTATAATTTTGTGTTATTTCTCAAAGTGTGGACTACTTTAAAGAGGAGACATTTGAATCCCTGTAAATCAAATTTAGAAAAATGGCTAGCAATTGATTGCTTCATACCCTATAACAAGCAGAGTGCAAAGAAAGGTATAAGCCGATACTTTTATTATTTTATTATAGCCATTAGAAATTGCGAGATCATTAAAAATTACATCAAATCTAGGGTACTACTATAATTGTTATGGTATAATATTTTTTAAAATTTTTAATTTTCTACTGCGCATACCCCAAGATCACGCGAACCCAACGCTATGCACATCCTCTTGGACTTGATCTAAAGTCTCTTATAGGTTAGCAATTGTAATGAGTGTAACATAGTTGTTAATATTTTCTTTTTGTATTTTTAATGGACAGTATGAGAAGAAAAAGCAAGATAGAGAAATGAGAAAAAAAGGTCCATGTCTGTATGGGATCTATATATGTAATAGATAGGAATGTTACTGTTTTATTTATCACTCTAGATTTACTATTGATTTACTTTGGTTCGAGTGAATCGCATAGGAATAAAAACTCATGATCATCCTTAGGTAGTTTGTATGAGGTGCATGCTATGAATGTTTAATATTTTTCCTTATGATTCCCTATATTGCTTGCGATCATTTGGATAGAAAATATTAAATAGTATAATCATAAGATAAGACCTTGTATATAAAAAAAACCAATGTGTTTCCCTCACTTGAATATAATATTCATGTTCAAAACCTTGGGAGCTAAATATTAAAGGTTTATATCAAACATAAATGAGTAATATTAGGCAAGGCCCAATCATCCATACTTTCCATAAAAAAGTAGTGACATGTGATAACCTGTTGAGCTTAGTGCATTAGCCACGAGTTGTAGGATATGTTAAGTAATGAAAGTGTGATCACTACTTAGCATGGGATGCCCATAGAGTGAGGCGTCTAAATGTTGGCAAGTCATGGGACATTTAGGGATTTCACTTACATGGATGTTTTAATGGGTCATGTTTGACATTAATTACCATATGGACTCTTATTATTGGGGCAAATGGGAAAGATGAAGCAAAATATCTTAAAGGTCGCATAGTGATGCAATTGGTAATGTGTTGCATACCTTTTTCCTTCGTCATATGGGTTCATATTATTGGGGTGTATGACAAACTTAATTGGACTTTAAGCCCACTAGAAAATTGAATTTTCTGAATTTCCATAACGAGGGTGATGGAATTCAAATAAAATAGTAGAAGACATTTATGATAAAAAACCTCGTTGTAAATGTATATTTTATCAAATGAATGCTTATTTTTAACTTCATATTATTTTGTAGAAATAATGGCAAAAAATCCACTTGCATTCATCTTAGACACCAACAAACTCACTGGTCCTAAATTTGTTGATTGGATAAGGAACCTTTAGATTCTAAAAAAGAGGAGCTTGTTGAACATCGTAAACAACTTAACGACGATGTGCAAGCTAAGTGTTATATGTTAGCATCTATGTTAAATGAACTTTAGAGACAACATGTGGCACATGCTGCCAATATCCTGCTTCACTTACAAGAGTTGTATGATAAACCCACAAGGCAAGTGAGGTACTTTGTCTCAAAAGAGCTTTTCAGATACTATATGACTGAGGACCTTTCGGTTCATGAACATGGACTGAATATAATTGGCCTTATTGAAAAGCTTGAATCCTTGGGAGTCATTATAGATAATGAACTCTAATTAGATTTGGATCTATAGTCTCTATCGTATTCTTTTGTCTCTTTCATGGTTAACTTCAACTTGCATAAGATGGACTAGTCTCTCTAAGTTAGTCAACATGTTGAAGATAGTTGAGTCCACCATGAAAAGGATAAGCTTGTCTATCATGCTTATTAGATTTTCATCCCATTTGAAGACTACCAAATCTAAGAAAGAGAAGCAAAAGCATTCCCAAACAAGAACAAAAAGCTGAAGACAGATAGTGGAGTTAAAAAGGGTCCAAAAGCCAATGATAATTGCAACTATTGCGGCAAGTTGGGCCATTGGAGGAGAAACTACAAAGAGTAGCTTACATCATGCTAGAAAGGTTTTGGTATGTTCTTGGTTGAAGTTTACCTTTCGGTTAATGATGCTTCTTGAGTATTAGATACTGATTGTGGATCTTATCTATGTAAAATTTACTAGTGATGACAAGAAGCAAGGAGTTGAGTAAAGGTGAGACTACCTTTCGGATGGGGAATGGAGCAAAAGTTGCTACATTTTCCATAAGGACTATCCACTTAGCATTGGACTGTAGAAATATAATATTTTCAAAATAATTATCTTTATGTTCCCCAGTTAATAAAGACATTGTCTTTATTTCTATTTTAGATAGAGAGAGTTTAAGTTTCCTAATAAAAGATGGAGGTTGTTCCATTTACCTTGATTCTTTTTTATATATGTGTGAATGTTGACACGAATGATTTATATATTATTCAACCCCAAAATTCCATCTTACATATTCAACAAAGTAACAAATGAAAGTTTGATAATCAAACTTTGACATAAATATAACATGCTAAATTAGGCCATATCTTTGATAAGAGAGTTCACAAGATGGCACAACTTCTTGACCATACGGACAAAGAAGAACTGCCAACATGTGAAACTTATCTTAAGAAAAGATGACCAAATCTCATTTATTGAACAAGTGGAATGAGCTAATGACATACTAGATTTGATCCACTCAGATATATGTGGACCATTAATTGTTAGTAGAAGAGGAAACTATTCTTACTTCATTACCTTTATCGATGATTATTCTAGGCATAGGTATGTGTATCTCATGAGATATAAGTTTGCAGCCTTTGAAAAGTTCAAAGAATTTAGGCATGAGGTAGAGAAGCAAACTTGATGAAGTATCAAGACTCTTTTATCTGGTTGAGGAGGGGGAAACTTTAGTAGTAAGTTCGTTGATTATCTTTGAGAGAATGGGATTCTCTCCCAGTGGACTCCGCTTGGGATGCCTTAACTTAATGGGGTAGCTAAGCAAAGAAATCAAACATTGTTTGATATGGTTCGATCCATGATGAGTTGTATTGAGCTTCTTTCTTCATTCTGGGGCTATAACCTAGTAACGACAACATTCTTGATCAATAGAGTGCCATCAAAGTCGATGCCCAAAGTACTATATGAGATGTGGTATGACAAAAGGCCATTTTAAAAATACCTTAGGGTATGGCGATGCTATGCTTATATGAAATAGTAAGTGAGAGATAAGTTGGGTGCGAGATTTATCTTGTGTAAGTTTGTGGGATACCCAGAGAAATCCATTAGGTACTACTTCTATGACCCCTCAAAACAAAAGGTGTTTGTTTTGACGAATGACATTTTCTTAGAGAAGGAATTTCTATTAGATAGAAATGGCAAGGTCATGGAGGTTGAAGAAATTCAAGAGCCACAAACACTTCCACAAGAGGCAGTAGTAGCTAAAACCTTAACTTCTAATACTTCAAGTACACAACCACTAAGGAGATCTTGAAGGATCTTAGGGTAGCCTAAAAGGTATGGCCTTTTGTTAAACAATAATAAAGAGGATGTTCTTTTAGATTTTGATCTGAGGAGCTATGGTGATGTGATGTCTGACATTGATTTGGGAAAATGGCAAGAAGCCATACAGTCCAAAATAGACTTCAAGTACTCCAACAAGGTTTGGATGTTGGTAGATCCACCAGAGGGAATTACAAACAAAAAATTAGAGTAGATGGGGTGATTATAACCTATAATACTAGGCTGATTATGAAGGGCTATACTCAAAAGCAAGGGATTGACTATGAGGAAACCTTCTCAATAGTTGGAACATCCCATTCGGAAAGCCAATCAAATGATTTGGTTTTCTGAAGAATGTGGATGATCTATGTGTGTACAAGAAGGTTAGTGGAAGCACGGTGACATTTTTGGTTTTATACATTGATGACTTTCTACTCATTGGGAATGATGAAGAAATGTTTCAATCAATTAAGGCTTGGTTGTCCACACAGTTCTCCATGAAAGATTTGGGGGATGCATCATTTGTATTTGAGATATTAAACCTATCCCATAAATTCAATCTTGATATCTTATATCAATTTAAATAAGAAAAACTATTTTTCCTATTTAATTTAATTCTTCTAATATTCCAAGTGGGCTTGTACTAATGAGCCACATTTTTAAGTTGGACTTGGACTTCACCAAGCACATTAACTAATCAAATTAATTAATTAGCCCAAGTTCGTTTGATTGATCCAATCAATTAATTAATTCACTTTAAATTGGATTCCCAGTTTTATTGGATTCAATTAAATAATCTTATTATTTAATTGGATAAATAACTCTACTACATTGAATTAATTTAATTTTTAATTAATTAATTCAATTAATTAATTATATCCAACTCTTTAAATTAATTTTAGAATAGAGATTATTCATTCTGAATTATGTATGACCCTTTTAGGTTTACTGCTAAGCTAATAGTGAGCTTGCAATATTTGTAACTTATGAATAATAATTATTCCAATAAAATTAATCTAATTAATTAATCCGCTTGGAATTAACTCTTTAAAACCAAGAACTTCACTATCCAAGAAAACACCTAGCAAATAATCATGGCAAACTAGTCTTATGTAAAATAGCAAGTGATCATATTACAATTACGAATACCATGCACTTAAGTTCCTTTCATCAACTAATCTCCCGATTGAGTTTAAGGTATGGATAAAAGTTGAAATCCTAATCGACTCAATAACTATGATTCCATTTCAAATTCTAGTTACTCTAGATAAATTATCAGAAACCCTTTTTTGACATTCATCATACCTTAACTAAGGATTTTAGAGTTACGAACTATGAAAACATAGGAGATTCATTTATTCTACTAGACAAGTAACAGATCCTCTATTGGCTACTCATTAACCTTCATATGTGTAGATACAATACCCAATGTAATCCCTTTGTGATTGTTATACAATCAGAGAATACACCAAAGTAAGACATGACACGCACAAGATTACTATGGTGCCTCAAGTTAAAAGACTAGTTGCGCACTATCATAACATAAAGATTATTAATTCAACAAATGAATTTTTCAATTAAGAATTTCTGACAGGTTAGTTTAGTATACTTGTTCTCTAATAAGCACCCACATACATGCACTTGCGTCACTATATTAACGCCTATAGAATGAGATGTTCTCCTCATATGAGCATGCATCACATGCGCAAGTCTATTAGGCTATTTGATGTCATATCTCAAAAAACTCCTGACTCAGACTTATTTAAGACAAAATTCTTAAAGCATGTTCCATGATTGCCATCATATGCACGACCATACCTCGCAGCTATATTTGGTTTAAGGACTTTATCTAATGTGTAGAAAGAAAATATAAGACATAAGATAAAGAAAGTGCCTTTTATATTAATATGATTCCTAATAAGATCATTTTACAAAAAACATGAGCACAATACACCAAATCTAATTGGGGCGCTAGGCATGCTTCTCTAACAATCTTCCACTTGCCCTAACTCTAATTGCCCATGTATCTGAGGCCTATCTTCTCAAGATGTATGTCGAATTCCTTCTATACTAAAGGCTTAGTTAGTAGGTCTGCTACATGTTCTGCTGAAGTAACTGGATCCAGAACAACATCAGCTTGACTATTGATCTCTCTAATCAAGTGATATCATCTCATTATGTGCTTGGATCTTTGATGAGATCATGGCTTCTTTGCTTGCGCAATGGCCCCATTATTATCACAGTAAATCATCAATGGATCAATAATAGATGGAACTACACCCAACCCTTGAATGAAGTTTCTTATCCAAACAACTTCTTTTGCTGCATCTGATGCATCAATATATTCAGTTTCGATGGTAAAGTCTGCAATCGTTTCTTACTTGGAACTTTTCCAACTTATTAAACCACCATTCAGGGTGAATATATATCTAGACATAGACTTCGACTTATCTATATTAGACTAAAAACTAAAGTTTGTATATCCCTCTAGTTTTAGTTCTCCATTGTCATATATCAAAATGATATCCTTAGTCCTTCTCAATTATTAAGGATCATCTTAACGACTTTTCATTATTCTTCCCCTGGATTGGACTGATATCTGCTCGTGACACTCAGAGCATGTATAATATCAGGCCATGTACACAATATTACATACATTATGCTCTCTATTGTGGACGCATATGGTGTGCAAGTCATCATTTCTCTCTTTAGGTGTCTTGGAAGACAGAGCCTTAGAGAGTGAAACTCCATGACTCATAGGCAGAAATCCTCGTTTGGATTCCTCCACACTAAATTCTTTTAAAGCTTTGTCTATGTACATAGATTGGGATTGTCTAATCATCCTTCGAGATCTATCTCTTTAGAACTTTATCCCTAGGACAAAAAATACATCTCCCAAGTCCTTTATGGAAAATTATTTAGATAACTAAGTTCTCATTGACCGCAACATCCCTACATCATTTCTAATGAGTAGAATGTCATGAACGTAGAGCACAACAAATGTAACTGCAATCCTACTAACGTTCTTGTAGACACATGGTTCATCTAGGTTCTTATGAAAATTAAACGTTTTGATTATTTCATCAAATCAGATGTCCTAACTCCTTGAAGCCTATTTGAGTCCATAAATAGATCTCTAAAGCTTGCAAACCTTTTGCTTGCTTTTGATGGATATGAAGCCTTTTGGCTTCTTCATATAAATCTCTTCCTTAATGTTTCCATTAAGGAGCATGGTCTTTACATCTATTTGCCATATCTCATAGTCATAATATGTAGATATGACTAGAAAAATTCAGATGGATTTAAGTATTACCACTAGTGAAAAGGTTTCCTCATAATCAATCCCTTACTTCTGAGTAGAACTTTTTGTAACTAGACGTGATTTATAGGTCTTTACTCTCCATCTACTCCAAGCTTCCACTTGTAGACCTATTTGCAACCAATGGGAATAGTTCTCTGTGATGGGTCCACCAAAGTCCATACCTTATTGGAGTACATAGAGTCCATCTCGAATTGCATAGCTTCTTGCCACTTCTCCAAGTCGCTGTTAGACATTGCCTCTCCATAGCTTCTTAGATCATTATCCAAGGAAAGTCCGTCTTCTTTGTTCTTTAACAAAAAGATATACCTTTTAGGTACCCTTGAGAGCCTTTTGGATCTTCGAAGAGGTTGTGTCTCAAAGGGCCCAGCATCAACTGGTGGTGTAATCTACTGCAACATTTAGGACGTTCTGATGTTCTTGAACTTTTTCAAGTTCCACGGCTTTGCCACTTCTCTCTAGTAGAAAATTTTCTTAAAGAAAGATGGCATTCCTCGAAACAAACACTTTTATTCTGAGGCATTGTAGAAATAGTATCCAATATACTACTTTGGATGCCCCACAAACTTGCATAAGATATATCTTATATCCAACTTATCTCCCACTTGTTGTTGCACACCCGCAGCACACCCTCATACCCTAAGGTATTTATAGGAAGGTATCTTATCACACCACATTTCATATGGTGTTTTGGACATGACTTTAGATGGCACCCTATTTTATAGGTATGCCACCATTTCCAAGGCATAGCCTTAGAATGAAAAAGATAATATACTAAAACTCATCATTGATTGAACCATGTCTAACAAGGTTTGATTTCTACACTCCGCAACTCTATTAAGTTGTAGAGTAGTAGAAGGGGTCTAATGTAAGAGAATCTCATTCTCTTTTAGATAATCTAAAAACTCTGTGCATAAATATTTACCTCATCGATCAAATCAAAAAGTCTTTATACTTAAGTCTTTATATTTATTTCTGAATTCTTTAAACTTTTCGAAGACTTTAGACTTGTACTAAACTTCATTAGTCCCATAAAAACCTCAGGAGCCTCCTAATTTATCTTAATAGTTGGCCAACAGTTACTATGTTGAAGCCATATTGATTGAAATCTTAAAGTGGAAGAGCCCTTCCTTATATTATAATCCGAGGTCCCAGATAACGGGTAATAATCCAAACCAGTATGAGGTAACTATTGCACTTTAGTAGATGAATACACGTCACTCCATTCAGCTGAAATAAGGATTCTATCAAGACATTCCCAAAGATTGTTATCTATCCAAGTGAATGGAGAACCCTCGAATCCTGCATTATTAAGTTTGCAATCTAAAATAGCCTCACCAAATTCTTCCACCTAATGAAGTTTAGATATCACCCCACTTTTTTGTTCATTTAGATTAATAGTAACATTAAAATCTCTGCCAACAATCCGAGGAGATGCTAAAACACAAGCATAGAGGCTATTCCAGAGATCACGTCTCTCCAGCTTTGTACATTTTGCATACACAAAGGTTATAAAAAATTATTCCCGTTCTGTAGATCCTAGAAACCACAATGAAGAAATTGTTCATGGTCAAGAATTACTGAACCATTCAATTCCCTATTCAAAAAATACCAATTTTTAATAGAAATATTGGAGATAACTGTATCAAATCTAAATTTGTGTAACACCTTGATTTGCAGCATTTCATGTCTCACTATGTTCAAGTAACACAAGAATATCAAATTTCAATTCAAGTCTATGAACAATATTTTGTAAGGCATCATCGCCCACTCCTCTTATATGCTATAACACTTTTAACATATGAAATAGAGTAAAAAAAAATCAGGAATTACCAACTTAGCTCTGATACCATTGACGGGAAATTAAACCAAAATAATTAAGGTGAGTTTAAGAAAACTTACCAAAATTCGGATATTTTTGCCAAGGTTCATCTAAACTTAATCACAACGAAAAGGTTTTTATCCACAATCCAAATGCTTTCTCAAGTGGTGGTGTTGTTCAAATCTTGATCACAAATTTACCCAAAATTATGGCTTCAATTTCTTCTAAAAAATTTCATAATCTCAGCTTTTTTTCTCTATTTTTCTCTTACGTTATATTCAAAGAGTGTAGTTTTCTCCACATTTCAAAGTGAGAGAAAATATGAGGAGAAGTTAATGTGGTTGTGCCTGGTTTTTTTTACTACTTAAAATCACTCCCACCAAAATTCAACTTCAAACTACTTGGGTCGAGTCAACCCTCATGGGCGACCCATTAACCTAATTTAATATTTTTTACTTCTCCCACTCATACATAAGGACTCGACCTTTGTCTATTGATCATAATTATACACCACTAATTTCATACAAGCAAATGGATCATGTGACCAGTGAGTATTTTAACAATATCTTAATGTCATACACTGGTTAAGGATATATAACAACTCAATTTCTCACAAACACAAGGATAAAATATGTCGCTATACCCCAAACTTCTTTGCTACACCAATCAAAGTATCTCTGATCCCTCATATAATATAAAAGCATACTTGATCTCAATATCATATCATGTATTCACAATTATATCCCAAATATCGAAATTTGACATAATTGTCTGGCCAGTAATTGCATATTAGGTGTTAGCCATAGAAAGTCTTCCTTACCTACTAGGATCTCTCAACTTAAAAAAAAGTTGCTTTCCTAGACAAGTCTCATTTACCGAATTATCCATAGCTATTGGGAGCATGCTAAAGTAGCAACACTATATTAAAGTTTTGAGAAATAATTGAAATTCACAAGGGTATACAATATACAAACCTCTAGGTCTCACATAATGAGGAAGAAGGATCTTTTCACTCATTACCCAATGGCCAGGCACATATGGTATGAAACAAGTGATATGGTGCTTCCTTCTTTCTTAGAAGTGTATGTAATCTTTTCAAAAATAATGCACCATACAAATCTTGGTCCAAATATACCCTGACACTTAACCTGAGTTTTCTTCTTTTTTATCCTCAACAAATTACTAATACCAAGAAAAATAATGGATAGTGGGAATCCATTTCGATTACTCAAATTCATAAGAGTAATCTCATATTGATCATTTTTCAAGGCGACATCTTCTTTATAATTTTATACACAATAAAATCATAAATATCTCATCTCTGCATGCAACTCAACATCAGAGACGATTGCTCATGTGAGAGAGCTAATCTCTACTTGTTTGACATACCTAGACATTGAATGTATACCATCATAAATATATACACACACATAATATTAAAATATCTTAAACTTATGAGCTTGACTACATGAATATTCTAAAATTCAAAGAGATCGTATTCTATGAATTTCTAGAGATTTGACATGGCCCACAAATACATCTCTAGGTAATGGCTAAGTTGGTAGCTACTATAAAATGTGTAGACATACTTATTTCATTACAATGATATCTCTCATAAAATTATAGTGTGTGTTTGGTTTTGATGCGTTAGGGTCTTTAGTATTGTAAGCAATAGCTGATCGATTGTCTCAATATATTATCAAAGCTCCCACATAACTGCTTACAACTCCCAGATGGTATAAAAACTACTTAACCAAACATATCATACTACAAATATATATGCTATAAGTTATACTCAAACTGTGCATAATATTACACATATTTGCTTCTTGCTCCTCCAAGAGCTAGCATATTTGCCAAATAAGAAAACAAATTTGGAGGTAGATTTAAACTCATCAAAATCACCTCCTTAATCAGTATATCTATATTCTCTCAATCATAAATAAGACTTTCCTTCATACCAAAAGGAAGTCATCTGCAGTTTTCATAAAGTATCCCAACATTCTTATTGTTTTTATGCAATGCCACTTATTAGAATTGGATTGATACTTTCTAACCTATGCATAACAAATATTTGCAGCAATTATACGCCACAATGCACATCAAGCTCCAAACAATAATCATTAGATATAGTGGTCTAAACACTTTTCTTGGAGTCTTAGGACACATTTTAAGATTGAAATTTCATTACATAGGAGTATTTATGAGCTTAAAGGTCTCCATTATAAATCAGTCTTAAATTCTATAATTATGACTCTTAGCACAAAGTAAGATGCCGTTTGAACAATTTTCATGGGTTTTAACACAGAGTATTGACTTTTACTCATCATATCCTCTAACTTATAAGCTAAAGAGTAATGCCCAATTCTCTCCTACATAGCCAATAATAAGCATTTTGCATGAATATGCATCTAATCACTGTGTATTATTGAATTATAGCATACAAAATAGCATGATTGCATGAACTTGAATAATTATTACTATATTCCCTAGTTATGCTTTAACATGCATTAGTACATGAAATATGACATCAAACTTTTGTTTCTTGATTTAACATATTCCTTAAGTGCCTTTTCGCAGTGAAAAACTCGGTATCTCGGTTAAGAAAGATTGATATATTGAATGGCCATGAAATGAATTATTTGTATTGCTCCATACTAGTTATATGTTAAAGTTATTAATTACCTAAATATTTACTTGAAATATGTTACATTTGGCTAAAAACTAAAAGTATGCAAAATGGTGCAATTTGATTTGTTGGTTGACTAGGTTGCATAAAACCATTCTAAACCACATTGCACTTGATTATAACACCAAAGCATCAATTTTTGTCATCTCCTTAACCCATTAATATGGCTTTTGGCATGAAAAGACACCAAGCATGATGCAACCAATCATCACCCTCCACTTACCTCTCTTTGAAAGGTCAAAAAAATTATTTTCATCTATATTTCTTGTGGAAGCACCTCAAAAATGACCAGCCCTTATTCTCCTAAGTTTCTCCCAAATTTCTACACTCTCATACTCCCAAAAATTGAATTCAATCTATAGGAATCCATAGAACACAAACTAGAATAAGTTTCCACCATTTTAAGCTTGAAAACCATTATTTTGAAGCTTAATTTCAACTTAATCAAGGTATATTCTTTTTCAATGTTTCTTATGATGAAATTGTAGTATCTTGGATGGTTACATGGTTTAGTATGTTTTTGTATGATTGAAAACTTAAGTAAGTTACACTTGAAGCAAAAAAAAAAAAAAAAACCAAGCTAGTTAAGCTAATTTTTAGCAAAATTGATAGTCTCGTGAAATTGTTTAATTTACTTGTTTCTATTGGTTTTGTAATGCTTATATTGTGTTTGGAAGTTTCTTTGAATGATTGAAAATAATAACAATTAGTTTGCCTAATTGAAGGGTATAATCAATTTAAGTTAGAACCGAATTTACGTCATGTTAATTTGGATTGTGTGTATGTTTGAGGGGCTATCCTAATAATTATGTTTGAACTATTGATTTTTTACTGGCTGCCCTAATGTTTAATGTCTTGAATTAGTAGTAAAATATGGAGTATGCATTGTTTTTATGGTTATGTAATTGATATAAAATTATTTACAAAAGATTGAAAAGTGTATATGAACTTTAACTAGAATAGACTAAATGATTTATAAAAAGGATATTAAATGATACATGATTTGATTATGTTAGGCCTTTAACACATTCTATCTTCCAAAGAGATTGGTCTTTTCACTTGCTATAAAGTGGACTTGAAGTAAGTTGAAGTTTTCATTTGCTGTATCACAAAAATCATATAATATTGTTCATGTTTTAATGTGATTGTTAGTATTTGACAAATGATGTAATGTTTGATATTTATGGTTCATAAAGTATGACACTATTAAGAATATAATGAGGTTTTTAAAAAAGAAAGTATGGTACTTGATTGATGGTCGGGTAGACAAGGGACGTGGGAAGGACCAGCGGACCCAACAAATAGTGGCAATTACTTGGGGTTGAAAATCGATATAAAAAAGCCACAATGAATGAGATAGAATATGACTAATACCTGAGGTTGAAAGACCAAGTATGGAAATCCCGTATTAGTTCTCTTATTGGCCAATCATTATGAACAGGTTCCGAAAATTATGATATATCGGTATTAGTTAGGTACCACACTTCAAGGGCCCTAAAGAATGATTTATGAATGAAAGTTATTAAATAGAATATTGCATTTAATGATTTATGAGATATGCATATATGTTATTTGTTATTGCATCAATTTCATCTTACTGAGCTTTTAGCTCATTAGATTCATGTGATGCTGGTGAAAATGTATAGGTTTAGAGGTTGACTGAGTCTCTAGAGCGGCAGGACAGATATTTGTTCATATACCATGCTTCGACCTGTTTTGTAGTTTATTTTGAAAACTCTATTTTGTTTTTAAATAAGCCACTCTGTTATGGTTTTGTAAACATATGTACTTAGTTTTGATATATATATATGTTGTGCTTAAAATAATTCAAGTTCTTTCTCTTATAGCTAAAAAAAGAGAACTTTTATTAAAAACCATAACTCTAGTAATGATGAAAAATTAATATTTTTTAACTTACTATATCAGCTTGTTTAGACTCTACAGTTAGGTTAAGGGGTGTTACAGTTTGTGGTATCAAAGCGGAGGTTTAATTGTTCCTGTAGATAGAAGAAGGCATATGAACACATCCTGGATGGAAAACTCGGTCAACTACTTATTTATTTGCTTTTATGTTTATTTGATTATATTTTATTCCATGTTACTGTCATGATTATGCATTTATTATTGGCTAATGAATGGAATGAGATTGGGTAATGCATATTAGGTCATGGCACCGAAAAGAAAGACAATGGATGATCATGAGGGTAATCATAGTGTGGTGGACAATTTGATTGATCTCATTCAACAACAAACTAGAATGCATGGTGAACAGATACAACAATTGCTAGATATGCAACAAAGAATCCAAGAACAAAATCAACAACTTTCTCCACCACAAGCTCGACAGGATCCTTCACAAGCTGTATATGAGAAGTTTAGAAAGATGGAACCTATTGATTTTAATGGTAGGTCTGATCCTATGGTTGCAGAGGAATAGGTTAAATCATTGGATACTATCTTTGACTACATGAGAATTGATGATGCTGAGAAGGTACTTTGTGTAATCTTCTTGTTGAAGAAGGATGCTAGAACCTGGTGGGAAGGAGCTAAACTTGCAGTGAATATGGAAGAGCTAACTTGGGAGAGGTTTAAAACAATATTTTATGATAAGTATTTCACTAGAGATGCTAGGTCGCTCAAAGTAAAAGAATTTTTGGAGTTAAAACAAGGAGGGATGTCTGCATGTGATTATGTGAGAAAATTTGAACAGGGTTGCAAGTACGTGCCATACATTACTAGAGACAACAATGAGAAGATGGATCATTTCTTGAGGGGCCTTAATTCTAAAATTAGAAGAGATGTGAGAATGTCTTCAATAATAGAGTTCAGGGAACTGGTGGACAAGGCTTTGATGGCTGACTTAGATGAGAAAAAGATTGAGAAATTTCATCAACAAAAAAAGCAAGTATTCACTCCCTGAAATCTGAATCAGTGGAAGAAAAGAGAACAAAAATCAAATCAAGAGAAAAAAAAACATCCTAGAGTTGGGCAGACTTCTACTACAGTTGAAAGGCCTAAATGTGCTGAGTGTGGGAAGAATCATTTTGGGGAATGCTATAGTGGTACTAATCGTTGCTTTAAGTGTAAAAAGCCTGGACATATAGAAAAGGATTGCCCAACAGTGTAGGGAAAAGTTCAGGGAAGAGTGTATGCAATGACACAAGAACAAGCCGATGCAGATGCTTCCGTAGTCACAGGTACTATTTTAATTTCTGGGATACCTGCAATTGCATTGATAGATTCTGGATCTACGCATTCATTTGCATCACGTGCATTTGTGAGAAAATTGGGCATTACACCAGATTTATTAAAAGTAAGGTACAGTGTGACTGTTCCATTCGGAGAAGAAATAGATTCCAACCAAATGTTAAGGGCTTGTTCTATTCAGATTAGTGATAGGACTCTCTATGCAGATCTTGTTGTTTTACCGATGCCAAATTTTGAGGTTATTCTGGGTATGGATTAGCTTACCAAATATCATGCAATAATTGATTGTAATAAGAAGATTGTGATTTTTCAGCCACCTGGGAAAGAACAGTTTATGTTTAATGGTATCTCATTCTCACGGTCCTTACCAATTATATCTGCTTTGAAAGCTCAAAATATGTTGAATAAAGGTTGTGTTGGATATTTGGCAAGTGTTCTAGATGCCTCAGTTGAAGCACAATTGAAGCTAGAAAATATAGATGTAGTTTAAGAATTTCTTGAGGTATTTCCAAATGATTTACTAGGACTACCACCGAATTGAGAGATCAAATTTGTGATTGATGTTATGCTAGGAACTACTCCTATTTTTAAAGTACCATACCAAATGGCACCAACAAAATTGAAAGAGTTAAAAGTTCAATTGTAAGAATTACTTGATAAGGGTTTTATTCACCCTAGTTATTCTCCTTGGGGAGCACCTATGTTGTTCGTGAAAAAGAAGGATAGTACATTGCAGTTGTGCATTAATTATAGAGAGTTGAATAAAATAACAGTCAAGAATAAGAATCCATTCCCAAGAATAAATTATTTGTTTGATCAATTACAGGGAGCATCTGTATTTTCTAAGATTGATTTGCGCTCTGGGTATCATCAATTGAAGATAAAGGAAGACATACCAAAGACTGCATTCCAAACAGGGTATGGACATTATGAATTTCTAGTGATGCCTTTCGATTTAACCAATGCCCCTACAACTTTTATGGATCTAATGAATAGGGTGTTCAAGCAATATCTTGATAAATTTGTGATTGTGTTTATTGATGACATCCTAATTTATTCATATGATAAAGAAGAGCACAAAGAACATTTGAAGATTATGCTGCAAGTTCTTAAAGAAAAATAATTGTATGCTAAATTCAAGAAGTGTGAGTTTTGGCTTGAACAAGTGGTATTCCTAGGTCATGTAGTATCAAAGGATGGTATTTCTGTTGATCCGAGTAAGGTAGAAGCTGTCATTAAGTGGCCAACACCAACAAATGTATCAGAAGTAAGGAGTTTCTTGGGATTAGTAGGGTACTATCGACGATTTGCTCAGGGGTTTTCAAAGATAGCAACTCCAATGACAATGCTGACAAGAAAGAATGTGAAGTTCTTGTGGACCAATGCTTGTGAAAGAAGTTTTGAAGAACTGAAACATAAATTGACTACAGCTCCTGTTCTTACCATTCCAACTGGAATTGGTGGATTCGTGGTGTATAGCGACGCTTCAAAAAATAGTTTGGGTGCTGTTTTAATGAAAAATGGGAAGGTTATTGCCTATGTTTCAAGGCATTGAAGGAATATGAAAAGAATTATCCAACCCATGATTTGGAACTTGTTGCTGTGGTTTTTGCCTTGAAAGTTTGGAGACATTATTTATATGGTGAGAAGTGTGAGATATACACAGATTATAAGAGTTTGAAGTACTTCTTTACCTAAAAAGAGTTGAATATGAGACAAAGAAGATGGTTAGAACTTGTGAAGGATTATGATTGTGTGATTAATTATCATCCTGGTAAAGCGAATGTGGTTGCAGATGCATTGAGCAGAAAATCCACGTCTTCTCTTTTTGTTATACAAAAGTCAATATTACTGGATTTGCAAAGATAGAGCTTGAAATTATACCTAAAGGGAAAAAGTGCTTGTTGTCAGCCTTAGTGTTGAGAACTGCATTTCAAGATAAAATTAGTGAAGGTCAAAAGGTGGACACGCATTTATGTAGATTCAAAAGAATGATTGAGGCTGGAAAGAGGCCAGACTTCTCTATTACTGATGATGGGATTATTCGATATAAAGGGAGACTGTGTGTGCCATTTGACAAGGCCATGAAAGGAGATATTTTAGAAAAAACTCATACTACTCCTTACTCAGTACACCCAGGTAGCACAAAAAATGTATAAGGACTTACAACAACATTATTGGTGGCCTAAAATGAAGAGAGATATAGCAAAATTTATGGTTGAATATCTAACTTGTTAACAAGTTAAGATTGAACATCAAAGACCATCAGGGTTGTTGAAGCCTTTGTTGATTCCAGAGTGGAAATGGGAGTACATTACAATAGACTTTGTGCTTGGATTACCTAAAACACAAAAGGGGTATAATTCCATATGGGTGATTGTTGATGGATTAACTAAATCAGTCTATTTTCTTATAGTGAAATCCACGTACAATATGGACCAGTATGCTCAACAATATATAAAAGAGATAGTCAAGTTATATGGGGTGCCAGTTTTAATAGTGTCTAACAGAGATCCTAAGTTTACATCTACATTTTGGAAGAGGTTACACAGTGCCTGGAAACAAAACTTGTATTCAGTACAACATTTCATCTACAAAGTGACGGGCAATCAGAGAGGGTTATTCATATATTAGAGGATATGTTAAGAGCTTGTGTGCTAGATTTTCAAGGAAGTTGGGATGCAAAGCGTCCATTAGTGGAGTTTACTTATAATAATAGCTATCAATGAACAATTAGAATGGCACCTTATGAAGCATTGTATGGAAGAAAATGTAGATCTCCAGTTCATTAGGATGAAGTTGGAGAACGAAGCCTACTTGGTCCAGAAATAGTTCAACATATCGCTAAGGTAGTGGAGAAGATACGAGAGAGAATGAACATTGCGTAGAGTAGACAGAAAAGTTATGTAGATAAATGGAGAAAAGATCTAGAGTTTGCTATTGGGGATCATGTGTTCTTAAAAGTAGCTCCCATGAAAGGTGTTATGAGATTTGGAAAGAAAGGAAAACTCAACCCAAGGTATGTCGGCTTATTTGATATTCTCGAAAGAGTTGGTGATAAACCTTATAGAGTGGCCTTACCTCCATCATTATCTAGTGTTCACAATATTTTTCATATGTCTATGTTGAGAAAGTACATTTCAAACACTTCTCTTATGTTGAGTTATGAACCGTTGGAATTGACTCTTGATTTAGCCTATAAAGAGAAACCAGTGCAAATTTTGGATCAGAAGGAAAAAGAGTTGAGAATGAAAAAGATTAGACTTGTTAAAGTATTGTGGAGAAATAATTCTATAGAAGAGGCCACGTGGGAAAGAGAAGAATAAATGCAGAGCAAATATCCAGAATTATTTAGTACATCAAATTTTGAGGACGAAAATTTTATAAGGAAGGAAGAATTTAATACCCAATTCTCTCCTACATAGCCAATAATAAGCATCTTACATGAATGTGCATCTAATCACTATGTGTTATTAAATTATGGCATACAAAATAGCATGATTGCACGAACTTGAATAATTGATATTATATGTCCTAGTTATGCTTTAACATGCATTAGTACATGAAATATGAGATTAAACTTTTGTTTCTTGATTTAACATATTTCTTAAGTGCCTTTTTGCAGTGCAAAGCTCGGTATCTTGATTAAAAAAGATTGATGTACTGAATGGCCATGAAATAAATTATTTGTATTGCTCCATACTAGTTATATGTTAAAGTTATTAATTGCCTAAATATTTACTTGAAATATGTTACATTTGGCTAAAAATTAAAAATATGCAAAATGGTGCAATTTGATTGGTTGGTTGACTAGGTTGCATAAAACCATTCTAAACCACATTGCACTTGATTATAACACCAAAGTATCAATTTTTGTCATCTCCTTAGTCCATGAAAGTGGCTTTTGGCATGAGAAAACACCAAGCATGATGCAACCAATCATCACCCTCCACTTACATCTCTTTGAAAGGCTAAAGAAATCATTTACATCCATATTTCTTGTGGAAGCACCTCAAAAATGACCAACCCTTATTCTCCTAAATTTCTCCCAAATTTCTACACTCTCATACTCACAAAAATTGAATTCAATCCATAGGAATCCATAGAACACAAACTAGAATAAGTTTCCACCCTTTTAAGCTTGAAAACTGTTGATTTTGAAACTTAATTCCAATTTAGTCAAGGTATATTCTTTTTCAATATCTCTTATGATGAAATTATAGTATCTTGGATGGTTACATATTTTAGTATATTTTTGTATGATTGAAAACTTAAGTAAGTTACACTTGAAGCCAAAAAAAAAAAAACCAAGCTAGTTAAGCTAATTTTTAGCAAAATTGATAATCTCGTGAAATTGTTTAATTTACTTGTTTCTATTGATTTTGTAATGCTTATATTGTGTTTGGAAGTTTCTTTGAATGATTGAAAATAATAGCAATTAGTTTGCCTAATTGAAAAGTATAATCAATTTAAGTTAGAACCGAATTTACGTCATGTTAATTTGAATTGTGTGCATGTTTTAGGGGTTGCCCTAATAATTATGTTTGAACTATTAGTTATTTAATGGCTTCCCTAATGTTTAATGTTTTGAATTAGTAGTAAAATATGTAGTATGCATTGTTTTTAAGGTTATGTAATTGATATGAAATTGTTTACAAAAGATTGAAAAGTGTATATGAACTTTAACTAGAATAGACTAAATGATTTATAAAAAGGATATTAAATGGTACATGATTTGATTATGTTAGGCCTTTAACACATCTTATCTTTCAAAGAGATTGGTCTTTTCACTTGCTATAAAGTAGACTTGAAGTAAGTTGAAGCTTTCATTTGTTGTATCACAAGAATCATATAATGTTGTTCATGTTTTAATGTGATTGTTATTATTTGACAAATGATGTAATGTTTGATGCATTTATGGTTCATGAAGCATGACACTATTAAGAATATAATGAGTTTTTTAAAAAAGGATGTATGGTACTTGATTGATGGTCAGGTAGATAAGGGACGCCGGAGGGACTGACGGACCCAACAAATGGTGGCAAATACTTGAGGTTGAAAAATCAGTATGAAAAACCACAATGAATGAGATAAAATATGGCTAATACCTAAGGTTGAAAGACCAAGTATGGAAACCCCGTATTAGTTCTCTTATTGGCCAATCATTATGAACAAGTTCCAAAAACCACGGTATATCTCTATTAGTTAGGTACCACACTTCAAGGGCCCTAAAGAATAATTTATGAATGAAAGTTATTAAATAGAATATTGCATTTAATGATTTATGAGATGTGCATATATGTTATTTGTTATTGCATCAGTTTTATCTTACTAGGCCTTTAGGTCATTAGATTCATGTGATGTAGGTGGAAATGTACAAGTTTAAAGGTTGACTGAGTCTGTAGAGTGGCCGAACAGAGATTTGTTCATATGCCATACTTTGACCTGTTTTGTAGTTTATTTTGAAAACTCTATTTTATTTTTAAATAAGCCGCTCTGTTATGGTTTTGTAAATAGATGTACTCAGTTTTGATATATGTATATGGTGTGTTTAAAACAATTCAAGTTCTTTCTCTTAGAGCTAAAAAAAATGGAACTTTTATTAAAAACCATAACTCTAGTAATGATGAAAAATTAATATTTTTTAACTTACTGTATCAGCTTGTTTAGGCTCTACAATTAGGTTAAGGGGTGTTACATAAAGGATAACTATATCTCAATGGCTTATACGTACTTCTTATCCTCCTCGTTAATATGATATCATCAATAAAGAGATAAAATCACAAACTCTTAATAGACTTTTTCACAAGAGAATAATGGTTTTCATCTCTATGATGAAATGTATGAGATCGCCATATTATGGAATCTCATGTACCACCAGTGACTAAGAAAATAGAATAGAGACATATATCACCATCAGTGACAAGGTCTGTCCTCAAAAGGATAACCTCTTTTTTTTTAGTACTAGGTGAACTTTACATCTCATAATAATTATATTAGCATTTGGCTATATTTTGAGAACACATTAATTCTCAGTACTTTTGTCCAAAGTTTAACCAAAATTTCAAATTTTATACAATTTTACAGAATCGTGCATTTGCTGTTGTGTTAAAAATAATAGCTTATAGCTACTCTACAACTCAAATCTTTAAATATTGCAATATCCCAATTGCCACATTTGGCTATGGTTTTGCCATAAAATCCATTAATGACGCACAGGCTAATAATCATTTCTTAACAACTTTCCACAAGAGTTATTGTTGTCACAAAGGATGATAGATTTCATAGTTGCATAGTATTCTTCCATTGCTTTAATTCAATTACCTTTGTAGGACATGATAGAGTCTCACCATATTAGACTCTACATTATCTTATGGAGACTGTTTTGTGCTTGCGCAAAGTTCTGATTCAATTTTAGTTTGATCACTTGGATAAAATTACTCCTACTTAAATAGAAAGCAATAAATATTCTTACATCATAAGTGATTAGACTTGATCACTTAGATAAATTGCTCCAACTCAAATTTAGGAAGTAATAACTATTTTACATTATAAATGATCTATTAAGCACATAGCCATGATCTGAATCATTTAACTTGAGCAAGACTTAATATTTTAAGATCTTTCTCCTAGGAAAATTACTCTCTAGAAATGTGAAATTATGTGATCTAATGTGAATCATAATTACATCTCCTTGTTCATTTAGAACATGTACCCCTTATACTATTTGGTATATCTTCAAGAAATACTTTTATTATCTCAGGCATCTAATTTTCAAATTTGTTTAAAAATTTATAATTAGAGATAATCAATTCCCAACTTCTAAGGCAGTTTAGGCCAGATCATCTACTTGTCCATAGATTTTATGGAAAGAAAAATATCAATTATAAAGGTTTTTTAATATAGATGTAGACTCCATTTAACCAAAATATCTTTCCCAAAAAAACATCAACAAGTAAACTTGATTTTTCATAGATCTTGTTGCATCAAAATTATTTTCTATTCCTTCTCTTGAAACACCATTCTCTGCAAGTATGTTAGGAATAGTAAATTACCTTGTAACTCTGTCTTCATTACATAGATCATCTAAATGATTGAAAAATATTTCACGCCTTAGGTCTAGTCTTGAAGTTATATCAATTTGATTCTCTCTCATATTCTAAAGCACTCTAGTATTTCATATTATGAGATTTCAAATAGATATGACCAAGGCACGTGAATATTTTATAAATGTAATGAAGTATGAGACTCCATGCCTCCATAACCTTCACATTAATATGATCACATAAATCTGTAAGAATTAATAGCAAAGAAAGCTCGCCTGTATAGTCTTTTGAATGGTTCCAATGTGATGTTATAGCACAAGTCTAAAATCAACTATAAAAGATAACTCAATGAATCTTCTCTTACCAATTTATGTTTCAATCCATTATGACATGATCATGCACACAGAGTGCATAAATTAATGTTTACATTACTTAGAAAATAGACATTGATTGTAAAAAAAAAACAATCAATGTAGTAATCAAACATACATTGGTCATAATTCTTCCCCACTAACTATTCAAAATGTCTAGTACCATGGTAAGTATCTTTTAGTAAATACTAACCAAGTCACAACTCAAATTCAAGCAAAATAAATAATCTTCAAAGAATAATTTTAAAAATCAAGGTCTACAAATTCTTGTGCATTGAATATTTTGTAGAATAATAGCATGGCCATCTTGCAATTCAAACATGCAAGCACCAATCATTTCACATTTTGATTTTAATTTAATTCTACATATATCCATTTTGTACCAAAGTGAACTTGACAAAATTCCAACAAACATCTCTCAATATCCAATTACTATAAATTTATAATCCACATAGGACAAGATTTAGTAATATAGTGCTTCATGTGTAAATAGCAATTACAAAAGCATCATTAAGTACTTCTTTTCAACCCAATGCATTCACGAGTGAAATAAACCAACAATATGGTTACTGTGGCACTTTTAACCCTATACCACTTCAATTCATTCAGTAGTTAGGTTTGTTCTTCTTAGATTCATTTCCAATTACTTTTCTATTCTTGGCTTTGTTCTGATCTTATTAAGAACCCCAAGCCCTCTTAAAACCTAGTCTTAGCCATAAGGCACAAGCCATTAGCCTAGCAACAATTAGCTACTAATCTAATTGTCTGGCATGGGAAATATCATCTAAGAGAGTCTTTTCACATTAAGTAAATCAAATTTGACTTTCAGATATTCCCTATTACTAGAAAGGGACGATTAATCTTGAACTTACTACTCATCAGCAAAGATATTGCTAACTGACTATAAACTCTAAAAATATTTGACATCACTCTTAAATGCAATGTTTTTAATGTAGAGAGTGTTTCTTGTCAAACTATTGTCAGCCATTTAATGTCTCAATTCTCAGTTGTACCTATATATTTCTCTTAGGTACATCCATAAATTAATAGAATGATTCTCTCATGTGCATATGAGACCATCAATCATATAGTATACCCAAATAGTATAAGTAGTGTACTATATTTTCCACTTTTGGTAAACCTGTTGATGTTTTTTTTGTTGAATAGGATGATCCACACTAAGTCTTACATGACTTAGTTGTTGCTCTCTAAAGTCTTTAACTCAATTATAAGTATGATAAATCTATTGGCATTTAATGTCACAATTATTGCAAATAAATACATTTTTATGAATAAATACACATATTGGATTTGGTTACCATGGTTAAAAATCTTTGAGATATCATAAACATGCCCATTTATATATTTGATTTATACTTAGCAAGTTAACATTTATGATAATTCACCATAATGCACAGATTCGAAAGATCACATAGTTCCCAATCATTATCTATATCAAAATGTTCATTATCACAAATTTAATTTCATAGTACAAAATCTTATAAGTTATAGGTGAGAATTAGTAAAATTCTACCAACCTTAGAACTCCCACTTAAATGTATAATCTAAAATGCATGATATATGCAAAAACATATCTTGCTATTCACATAAAGATATAAACATGTACCATCATATTGAATGCATAGATCTCAAGATAAATATGCATTCATGAATTTCAAGCATCATATAGAATTCATAATTCCATGGTACAAATTAAACATGTTATTTAAGCCACTAAACATATTAACATACAATCAATTATCTGAATTAAGGCTTCCAAAATTTCTCATATTTTATATGTATTCACTCCGCTTCTTGCTAAGAATTATTCTTAGAGTGCCCAACAATCACCATAAATAATCTTGACCACAATGCTAAACATAAATATCTGTATCATATTGTATAATTATATGACACTTATAATCATAATATCTCAGTTTGTACTTGATTTTATAAACTTATCACAGAAAAATAAATTTTCTATATGCTCCATAAATTGAGAAAAATAAGTATAAGTGCCCCAATACTCCCACTAAGTAGCGAATATATCAAAATAATGTTGTATAATTTACAAAAAAAAATCACAATTTTTCTCGCTAAAAAAATATTTTTTCGTAATTTTCACCAAATTCTACAATATGAAAATCGGGAAAAATATTTTTATCAACTAAAAAACATTAATTGTAATTTACAAAAAAAATAGAAAATTAAATTTTGAACATAACGATATTTTTTCAGCCAAAAAATAGCCACCAAAATAGCCTAAATGCACCTACACGCCTCTAGCCAGGTTTAAGGACATATTTGGCTGGGCTGTTGGTGCAGTCCACTCACCTGTGGCGACGCAGTATACATGCTCCCTTCTCAAATTTTTTGCCAATTTTTTATTGGCTACTCCCCCACATTTTGATTTCCCAAATCTAATGGTGGTGTCTCTTTTCAATTTTGAGTAACGTATCATGGTGTGTGAACTACACACACCGGCGCCGAGAGTGAGATTAAGCAAGGCACTATTTATCATCTTTCTCAATAATTTTTCCTGAATTTTTTAGAAATTCTTAAATTCGACCTAAACTTTGAAAGGTCATATCATATTTCTTTGAAGGTTAATTTTCACGTATAATATATGGTTGGAAAGCCCTCGACAAGTAGAATCTAACCATATATGTTTCATATAAAAAACTCCATCACTTATGGCATAAAATATCTCGTAATATACAAACTATATCATTATGAAACTTTCTAGATTATTTCTCTCATGTATAATCATGTTTCTATTAAAAAATTATGGTGTAATATGAAGCATATCAAAATTTACTATTAAAGACCCATTAAACTTTCGTCATTCGGGTTACATACTTAATGGCATAAAATAATTTAACACTTCAAATAGAGCTAAAAAAATCAGGAATTCAACCAACGTGGTTGTCATACCATTGACGAAAATTAAACACAAAATAATTGAGGTAAGTTCAGGACAACTTACTAAAATTTGAATCTTTTCATCATGGTTGAATCACCTATATTATCTTCTTAATTTTTGGCTAACTTTTGTCTAAACTCAATCACAACGAAAAGGGTCTTTATCCACAATCTAAATGCGTCCTCAAGTGGTGGTGTTCTTCAAATCTTGATCACAAATGGACCCCAAATTATTCATTCAAGTTCTTCTCAAAAATTGCATAATCTCAGCTTTTTTTTTCTATTTTTTCTCTTTTGTTATATTCAAATAATGTAGTTTTCTCCACAATTCAAAGTGAGAGAAAACATGGAAAGAAGTTAACATGGTTGTAGGTGTTTTTTTTACTACAAAAAACCACTCCCATCAAAATTCGACTTCAAACCACTTGGGTCGGGTTAGCCCTCATGGGTGACTCATTAACCTAATTTAATATTTCTTACAATTCCAAATTAGAAACTTCATGAGATAAGGTTAATTAGTTGAAATTAAGGAAGACTTCACCATCTACCTAGTTTGGTGGAGCTAGCTACCATTATTCTCTGGCTATTTTTCTTTTGAAGATTGTTGTCAAGGTCTAAAGATGAGGCTCGTCTATTTTTTCCCATACTTAACACTTCATCTATCTCCTCTTATCAAAAAAATAAATAGAAAGTCCTGGAAATTTAACCAAACCGGAGCTATAGAGGAGTCAATTTTAGGATCAAAAGTAGTTTCCCATTTGAAAACCATCAAGATAATAAATTTCCTTCATCCAAATGCAATAAAAAGTTTCTTCATTAGCATGCTTAATGAGAACATGCTTAATATTGACAATGCTAACTTCACAAAAACCTGTAAGAGTAAAGGAATTAAACTTACTTCTAAATTTTTTAAGGCTTGGGCAGTCTTGTGAAAAATTTCCAACCAATAAAAACTTGAATGGCATTGCAAGTTCTTCATTATCATCCTTGTTAAAGTGGATTGTAGTTATACCTTTGAAGGAAGAAACCAATCCATAATGTGTATTAGCATCTTCAAAGGATTTCTTCAAGGTACTAAAAGCATGCACATGGGGTGGCACTAAAGATTTGAGAACATTTACAAATGAACGAGAATAAGATAGACAGATGGCTTAGGACCAATCGACATTGCTAACGGTTCAACTGTGGTCATAAATGCTAGTGTAAGATCAACCAACTAGTTGAGGGTCTGGAGGTTTAGGAGGGATGGATGTGTTAGGGAGAGCATTTTTAGAGAGAATTTTCCATTAGTGTAAAATAACTCACTTCAAGCCCGGTTTTACCAATGGATACATAGTTATTGAGTTAGTAAGGTTTTGAACTAATAAAAAATGCCCTATGCTCAAGTAGGAGATTAGTTGATGAAATGATCGTACTTGCATGGTATTCACAATTGGAATAGGCTCACCACTTCACCTAATACTAGGAGTCATGATGCACTAGTAGGTATTTTCTATGACTTGTGGGTTCTTGAATTAATGGCTTAATTCTCAGAGAAATTAATTAATTAAATTAATTCATTAAAAAAAATTGTTTAAACTAAGACATAAGAGTTTTGAGCCTACGACTAACTTAGAGTGAACCTAAGGGGTCACACACTAAGTTGGAAAGAGTACATTTCTAGCTAGAATATATTGAAGGGTTAATTAATGGAGATCAATTGATTTAGGGCTCAAATTCATTTAAGAAGTTAAACTAATTTATCCAATTAACATAATTTGCTTACTTAATTGGATCTAATAAGATTAAGAAGCCCATATATAGCCAATTAATTAATTGATACGATCAATTAATTAAGTAAGATATAAATTAATTAAAGAAGTTAAATTAACTTATTCGATTAAGTAATATTATTATTTAATTGGACCTAATATAATTATGAGCCCTATATATGATCAAGTTAATTAATTGATATGATCAATTATTTAAATTGGGCATATTAACTAATAAGATTATTTATTAGGCTCTAATATGATTAGAGAGCCTAGGTAGAACCTACTAATTAATTGATTGGATCAACTAATAAAATTTGGGCTTATTTAATTGATAAGGACTAATTAATTGAACTTAATTTAATAAAAATTCCAAACCCCACATAATCAGGTCGTAGAAGGCCCATTAGGAAGTTTAATTATAAGAATTAAACTTATCTTAGAGTTTGATGGATAGAAAAAATCAAATACGGTAGCAAGTGGGACCCTAGTAGGACTACAGTTGGAGGAGTCTTAAAATAGGATTCCCCCATAGTGGCTAAAATTTGTAGGAAAAATAAGCCAACTCTTGGAGCAATAAACAGCCCCCTTCTTTTTCTAGTTTTGATTCATTTTCTCCATCAAAAGGTTTTGTCTTCTGATCATGGGTTCAATTCTTCTATTCACTAATTGAATTAAGAATTGAACTCCACATATTCTAGAGTATAATAAGCATCTTGAATCTACTTGCATGGATTCAATTGATGTGAAAATCTACATCATGTGGATACGTTTAGAATGGTAACACTTGGGACTCTAAGCGAACCATTTCCAACAAGAGGGGTGTGGAATCAAGATTCACGAAAATAGTTTGTGGATTGATTCATGATTTGCGAAGGAGTTGGTGGAGAAAGAATGAATTGAAGTATTTCATGCATTCTCTTCAGTTAAAGTACAAATCAAGGTAAAGGTTTCTAAAACTTTCTTTTTATAGGTATTAGGAAACGCGCAATTGAGTAATCACAAATATGTTCTTGGATTTATGTTTTATCACATATGATGTAATTTGTAATTGTATTTCATGTTATGAAATTTTTTAAATCCCATTACATATACATTTTCAGGACCACTCAAACCTAACATTATGTTTTTGTATGAATTCTTGGATTGATTTGTGGTTGTGTATTTGGATGAAATAGTGATATATTCTGAGTCCCTTGAGGATAATTTGCTGCATTTCAGGGTTGTTTTTTAGAGTTGAGGGAAAATATACTATTTCCAAAGAAAAAGTAACGTGACTTTCAGGAGGAAATCACATTTTTGGCAACATTACAAGCCAAGGGAAAATTATGATGGATGGTAAGAAGGTGCAGGCAGTAGTGGACTTGCCTGCCCTATCCAAGGTTAGTAAACTAAGATCATTTCTGGGATTGACAAATTACTATCCGTGATTCATTAACAGCTATTTGAAAATTGTAGCCCTTTGATGGATTTGCCTAAAAAAAATCAGAAATGTGAATGGATAATTACATGTTAAGGTGCCTTTGAGTTGTTGAAGCAAATTATTTCTTTAGAATCCATGTTGAAAGTTCCAGAGTTTGATAGGCCCTTTGAGGTGTTGGTTGCTTTTTGACTAGGCTACTAGTTGTGTCTTGGTATAGGACATACACCCATAGCATTTGAAAGCTGTAAGCTTACGGATGCCAATTTGCTATACAGTACCTATACGAAAGAAATGACGATGGTCATTCAGTGTTGGGATACTTGGAAGTATTACTTGTTGGGAAAAAGTTTATTGTAGTGATGGACAATGTTGCAAACACCTATTTTAAAACTCATGAAAGGTTGTTGACTAAATAAGGTAGTTGGCAAGAGTTTCTAAGGGAGTTTGATTTTGATTGGGTACACAGGCTATGCAAATGCAATGATGTTGCTGATGTACTGAGTAATAAGTTGGTAGAGGAGTGTGATGTTACTTTAACTCTCATCAAGTAAAATTTCTTGGAATGGATCCAAGAATCATGCCAGAATGATACTGTGTATCATAAATTTGTTGAGTTGGTGAAAGCTGGTCATATCAGAAAGTATTGTCTAGATGATGGGTTATTGTATGTAAATGGTGGAAGAACCTATGTTCCAAGTGGCCCATTACTGCGGCAGCTGCTAAGGGAATCCCACGACCTTAGTGACCTGTTCAAGCCAATGAGAGAATGTTTGTGTTGTTGTCCCATCAGTACTATGGCCAAAGATGGAAAAGGATGTTAAGGTGTTTGTCCAAACTTGTTTAGTGTGCTAACTAGACAAGTTGAGAAAAGAAAAGAATGCAGGATTTTTGTAGCCCCTATCCATTCTAGAGAGACCATGGGAGTTTGTCTCCATTGAATTTCTTGTTAGATTTTGAAAGGCGAATGGTATAGCTTCAATATTTGTTAGTGTTAATTAGTTTTCTAAGTATATTATGTCTACTGTTGCTCCTAATATTTGTTCCACTGAAATTGCTATTGAATTGTTCTTTACACATGTGATTAGGTATCTTGGTATTCCGAAGGACATTAAGAGTGATTGGGTTACTTGCTTCACAAGTCAATTTTGGACCATGTTGTTCAATGTGATGGGCATGGAGTTGAAGTTCTCCATAGCCAATCATCCTTTAATTGATGGTTAGACATAGAGGATGAATGCACTGCCGAAGAAATACTTGAGGCACTATGTTTCTGTAAGTCAAAAGGATTAGGTTTGGTTTATTGGACGTGGCATAATTTTGTTATAACTTGCACAAGTCCTCGGTGGCAATCATGAGTCTGTTTGAACTGGTAAATGGATAACAACCATAATGCCCCATCAAATTGTTGTGCATCAAATGGGAAGTAATTATCCTGTTGCCTATCATTTTTTAGGGGTAAAATAGGAGTTGCTTGATGAAGCCAAGGATAGTTTGGCTACGGCCTAATACATAATGAAAAATATGCTGATATGGGTATACAACATGTTGAGTTTAGTGTGGGAGATCAGGTATTGCTAAAGCTGACTCCACATATTTGAAAATAGATAAGTTCTAAAATAGTTCATTGCAGGTTAGTTCTAAAGTATGACAGTCCCTTTTAAGTGTTAAGTAGAGTAGGTAATATGGCTTACCGATTGAAGCTGCCAGATATGCTTAAGATTTATCCAACATTTCATATAAGTTTTCTAAAAAAGTATAATGAAGATATTGCGGATGTATCAAGAAAATTAGTAGGGCGTGCCTTCATGTATTCTGACAGGAACTTGATAAGGAGGTTTATAGAATTCTTCATCACTGGACTGTGAGACAAAGTAAGAAAAATCAAAGAAAAGGTGATTTAGTCCATTAGAAGAGTGAGTCGGGCGCTAATGCTGCATGTGAACACAATGTCATATTATCATTATTTGAAAATAAAATTACTGAGTATTAGATGGCTAAGGGGATACTCCACGTCTAATGAAAACATTGGATTTTTGGGTGGAAGAGGTTTGTCGACCACTAAGAACATTAGGTGCCCTAACATGATAGGCTTATGTGTAAGCGAGTGACTAGTGCCAGCAAGGTGGAACACCAAACTTTGGCTAACTCTTGGTGCCATGACACTGGCTACTTGGTAGCACATAACATATTGAATGGCATTTTGGCAACTTACAGGTTTTCGGTGTGTGTTGGGGCAATGCTAAGTTGTGGCTTAGTGATACATCGGGTGATGGTAGGTAGTGCACAATGGGTGTGGACGTACAATAGGGTGTTAACACCAGATAGACATTAGGTGGTCCCAAATACGATTTGAGTTATGACCATGAAATGAAATTATACATTACAATGATCATGTAGGAACAAATGGCGGCTTGATCAGATACCTAAAACTTGAGATAAGGTAGTTGTGCTTTCTTAACTTTTCAATGTTTACTGTTGTATTTAGGAAAAAACATTTTTAAACCTATTATAGGGGAAAGGGGTCCTTAGAAGCCCTTCCCGCCTGGCGGCCCTTAGGTCCCAACCATGGCAAGACTTGGTAGGGTACATCATGACTTGGCCCAAGATCTAAATTAGGTCAACCTAAAGTCTGACCCGATCCAAATATAGGTTGACCTAATCCTTCTGATTGGTAATGCAGCTCAGCATGCACAGGCAGGCCGTGCTACACACAATGTATGGGCTTTATATAGTTGGCCTATGCTTATCGTACAATAGCTGGGACATTCCGGCACATGTAGGTGAGTTGTTAGGCATTGTGTTAGATGGTGCTACCCATTGGCTAAGTGTTGCGCGCAAGCTACTAGGCCTTGGACACAAGTGTGTGGGATTACCCGATGTTGGGTTGGTGATGTTCTGGACATTATAATAGGTTGTAGGAAACCTGGACCTGCCATATATAGTAACATGCAGAATATGCGCACACGGGCTGGTGGGCACATTAATGCACGCACACGCCAAGAAGATGGTTACCTGATGTTTGGACATGCAGATGGTTGAAACATTATGATGATTCTAAGGCATGTCAGGTACTTGGGCAATTTTACTCTTTGAAAACCACTTGGCACATGGCACACTTGTTGTGTTCGCGTGATTTTGGGAAATGTATACGCAACAGAATTTAATTTTTTTCAAAAAAAAAAATATTACATCACATGTAAGTAAAAACAAATCTTGGAACTCTTTCATAATTACTCAATTGTGCTTTTTTTCTGATACTTATACCAAGAAGGTTTCAAAAACCATTACCTTGATTTGCACTACGACTAATGAAGATAAAAGAAATGATTCAAATGTTTTTCTTTCCATTTACTCTTTGCAAATCTTGAATCTATTCATGAACTGCTTTTGCAAATCTTGATTTCAAACACCTCGTGTTGGAGACAGTTCGCTTATAGTCCCAAGTGTTACCACTCTAAAAATAAGTTTTCATGCTTTAGAACAAGAACAACAAGTGTTGTAGGTGTTTGTTTTAATTCCATGTTTTAATTTTGCAGCCAAGAATGCTGCAAAAATGTCCAAAAAAGCGGAGAAATCTTACTCTAATTTTCGGCCTAGAAGATATAAATATCCTCTCCAAATTCTATCTTTATGGAATCCTTTTCTTATCCAACTTCCTTGGGTTTACACCTAGTGATTACACATGGTAAGTCTTCTTGTCATACAAAAATACTTATTCCTTATTTAACTCTCTTTTTGTTCACACCTAGTGTTTACACAAGGTAAGTCTCTTTATCATATAAGGCTACGTCATCACTACAAGATAGTCTTCCAATGTAAGTAAAAGACTTCAACCTTAACTTAATTAAGAGTTAAATCTCTATTTACTTCCTAATGGGCTTCCTACCAATTAGCTTAATTCATCTTATGAATTAAATAGACCCACTATAATTAATTGTCTTGATCAATTAATTATTTGTTCCAACATGGGCTACCAAATTCAATTAGGTTAATTAAATAATTAATTAAATTAATTTATCACTTAAATTAATTGGGCCCTATTTAATTAATTACATTAATTAAATTAATCCAACCCTTCTTAAGCAAGAAATGGACTTGTCTAAGTTTATGTATGACCCTTTAGGTTCACTCAAAACTAGTTATGGACTCACAACTCCTGTGACTTAGTTGAATAATTAATTATTTTAATTAATTAATCCAATTAATTAATTCTCTTGGAATCAACTCATTAATTCCAAGAACTCACAAGTCATGGGAAGCACCTAGGAGTGCATCATGACTCCTAATCTTAGGTGAAGGTGCGAACCTATTCCAAATATGAATACTAAGCAAGTACAGTCCTTTTGTCATCTAATTGTTAGAGTAGTGCCCAACAAGCCAATTAGTGGTGGGCTTTTATACTCCTGTAAAAATAGTCTTATTCAAAATATTTAAATAAATAAAAGGTATTTCCTTATCTTTAATTATTTATATCAATTAGATAAAGTCCCTAGATTATTTTTAGCTATAGGGCATGGTCACGCATAAGATGGTGATCATGGAATATGCTTCTATGGCTTTGATCTTAAACATATTCCAAGTTGTGGGTTCATCCAAATGGGACATCGATAAGTCTAATAGACTCACACATACTATACATACTAGAAAAGAGAATGTCTCATTCCATAGACATTAGCGTAAGGACACTAGTACATGTGTGTGGGTGCTTGTTAGGGAAAGAGTACACTAAATGACCTACTGGAAATTCTCATTTGAAAAGCATTGTTTGTCAAAAGAAAATTTTCTAGTTACGATAGTCCATTAATTAGTCATTTGACTTGAGGCACCATGGCTGCCTTGTGCACGACATCATATACTTTGATGTATTTTCTAGTTGCATGACAATTATAAGGGGCTTATGTTGGGTGTATGATCCTTATGTATGGAGGTCAATGAGTAGTCAATAAATGATCCATTACCTATTTGGTAGAATAGGAGAATCACCTATGTTTTCATAGTCCTTGATCCTAAAAACTTTGGTTGAGGCAGGATGAATACTAGATGTAGGGTTTCATAGTGATTCATCAAATGATCAATGTGACTTGAAATGAAATCATAATTACGAAGTCAAAATAGGGTTTTGACTAATAATCTATTCCATAGACTTAATCGGGAGATTAGTTGACAGAGAGACCGTATTTGTATGGTACCCATAATAGAAAATATTCACTTGCTATTCACCTGAGATTAAGTAGTCGATATGCACTGCTAGGTGCTTCTCTTGATTTGTGAGGTTCTTGGAATTAAGGAGTTAATTTCAAGTTAATTAATTAATTAGATTAATTAATTGAAGCATTAAATTTAATCAAAAGTTGCAAAGGTTGCAAACTCGTTGCTAGCTTAACTGTGAACCTAATGGGTCACACACAAATTGAGATTATCCATTTCTATATCTATTTTTGTAATCCAAATGTTGGATTAAGTTGATTAATGGAGATTAATCAACTTGAGATAGAATTAATTAAATAGTCAAATTAATTCATTCAATTAAATAATATGATTGTTTATATGAACTTAAAAATAATTAGGGGCTCTTGAGAGTGAATTAAACAATTGATGGAGATCAATTATATTAGCTTGGCCTAAAATTAATTTAACCAATTAAAATAATAGAATTATTTTAATTGTGCCTAATATGATTTGGTGTCCCACGATGGAACCAACTAATTAATTGATTGAATTAATTAATTATATTGGGCTTTTAAATTAATTGATGGAGATCAATTAACTAGGCTTTAATAAATTAATTAGAGTTCAAGCCCATAGGGTTAGAGGCCCAATAGAATTTTTTAATTGTTAGAATTAAAGAGTCTTAATAAAGATGGAAAGAATTTTTCTTGAAGCGAAAGAAATACGATATAAGGAAGGAGAAGGTTTCCTAATTAGGGTAAGAGTTGGAGACCTAATGGGATTAGGTCAAGACTACATTGTGTATATAAATACATAATCTAGGGGCCAAAAACTACAAGTAGGAGAGCTAGAATTTTCGCCCCCCTCTCATCTTCTCCTTCTCGCTTTTTTGTGTGTTCTATTTTCTTACTTTAAGAAAAATTACTCCATCACAAGTCCATCTCTTTTTTATTAAAAGGTTAATTCTTCCATCATTTTTTGATTCAAGAATTAATCTTCACTCTCAAATGGATGTAGAAATAAGAAATTCAAATTCACTAGCAAGAATTTGAAGCTTGTAGATCTGCTAAAAAATGTGAGTACCATTAGAGGGACTACACTTGGAATCCTTGGTGAACATTTTAAGAGGCCATCAAAATTGTTAAAGATGAGCTTGAGGAATCTAAATTCCTTCTTACCCTTCATCAACTAGATTACTTGAAAGGTATAATCGCGAAACTTTAGTTTTTTAAGTTTATTAAACAAGAAATCAGAAACGCAAACCGAAAATCGCATCAAATCTAGGAAATGCATATATTACATATTATGTATGATTTTATTTCAATTGTTGAAAAATTTTAAATTTCAATTGTGCTTGTAATCTTGTAAATACGCAAACCCATTAGTGGTATCAGAGCCTAGGCTTATGTATTTTGATTGTTTTTGTAATATTTTATATATGCATCGTTCATATGATGAAAAATATATTTAATTGCATTTTTGTTTGGGAATTATAATTCTGGAATTTTTTTCATGTTAAAGTGTTAAATTGCATGACATAAAAATGAAACAAATAAAAAAAATTGGAATGGATGCGTCGTGACGCCGCGATGCCTGACATGTAATTTTGATGGACAACAGATCGTCTACTACCCGTTTTCATATCACATGCAGAAAATTCAATTTTTTGACTTTTAGACCATTTATTTTCTATGTATGTTTTTATACTTTGGGTTTCTGATTACAATAAGGCCTACGAGTCTTGCCTTTTCTCTATTTTTAACTCTGAATGTAAATTCTAGCTCCCTCCATTATTCATCCACTTAGAAGAAATTTCAAAGTTTCTTGATCAGTTAAACAATTGTGATGACAGTAGTATTAGGATGGTGAGTTCTTCTTTTACTTTTGATTGACAAGAAGAAGGAGCAAGATGGATAAAATCAAGGATTCAAGGCCCATAAATGTATGGGTGATACATTCATGTAATAGATATCATTTATTATCTTTTTTATTAATTACCCTTAGATTGATCTTAAGATCTACTTTGGCTTAAGTGGATTGCATAGGAAAAGTCTCTTGATCATTCCATTATGTATGTATTGTAGATGTATGCATAAGTTTATTTAATGTTTTTCTTTGATTATGCTTGCAATCTTAGGATAGTGTAACATTAAATAAACAACACAAAATAAAATGGTATTGGAAAAGTTGAAACCCTCACTTAGAAATTTTCTAAGTTTAGGAGTTTATTAATTCTATATCAAGTGTTAATGGGCAATATTAGGCGGGGCCCATGTAATACCCGAATCTCTCACTACTCACCTGAACCAAATATAATTCATGCATTACATGTTAATTGCGTGCTATTTGCATTGTTATTAACACCATATAATTTATTTTATTTTGTACGGCATTCTTAATCATTAAACTTAATTTTGAAACCCCTTCAAAGTATTGATTATCGAATTCCCTAACCTAAATGGTCAATTCTACATTGGGATAAGAAGAAATTCGATATCAATATGATGAATATTACTAGGTTACACATTGTAATTTTTAGAAGTGTAAAAAGTGTCACTAGTAAGTTTATATGGTTTAATTTGATTTGATCAAGTTGTTTCAAAAGTATATATTTGTAAATTAACATACTTCAGATATTGCATATAATATAATATGATTTAAATATCATATTACAAGGTCAATATATGCATATGATTAGAGCTGACCACGGTTCAGGAATCGCCGGTTACAGTTCAGAACCGTCGGTTCCACGGTTTAAGAAAATTTCAATCCTTAACCTTAACCGTCAAAGTCAGTTACGGTCTGGGTTTCGAAATCGTCGGGCCAGTTTCGGTTACGGTTCTGGTTAACTGCCGGTTCCGGTTCTGATTCCAACCCTTGAATTTTTTTTTATTTTTTTACCTATATTTTGAAAATTTATAACTTTTTAACTAACTATTAATTTTATAAAATTGTAACTTTTCTAAAACAAAAACAAGGGTTTGAAATTTTAACCATATATTTGAATGAAAATTTTTGAACTTAAATTAAAAAAAATATATTATTAATTTTTTAATTTAATGAATGTTTAACTTAAATTTGAAAAAAAAATATTATCTAAAATTTAAAGTATCAAATATTCTAATTATAATAAATATATAAAAAAAGATATTCAACTTGAAATCTTAAAGTTTAAACTTAAATTTCAATAAAAAAAATTTGCACTTAAATTTTAAAAAAATATCCACAAAAATTTAAATTATATAATTAAAAACTATTTTAAAAATAAAAATGAGCTTGAACTTAAATTTAACTTGCCTACGTATCCTCTTAGGGTATAGAGGAATCAAAACTCACGTAGTTCTTTTATCTTTTAACCCTTCTTACCTTTGGGAGTGGCGTGGCTCAATCATTCCCACCCATTCCGTTGTTGTTCCATCTGTGTCCTTCTCTTGACCTTTCTCTGAATCCGGCTGATCTTGTTTTCGTACTGAGCCCTTGATCCAATCATCAAGACATGCTTGGACTTCTAAATTCTCGGGAGACAACATTGAGCGTTTCTCACTCAATATATTGCCTCTTGCACTGAAAACTTGTTCAACTGCAATGGTTGAAGTAGGTGAAGCAAGTATGTCCTTCGCTATCATGGACAAAATTGGATACGTTGGCTTCTTTTGCGACCGCCATCGTAAAATATCAAACTCTTCATCGTCATCTGTCTCATTAAACTCAAATGAAATATTAAAATAACTCTCAAGTTTTTGGCTAGAACTTGAGAATCCTCGAGGATGTTTAGCTCATTCCCTAAGTAAAAGTTTTGCTGCCGTAAGTTTAAAACCACTACTACTACTAGTTTTGTGTATATCAACTTGAGTTGATTGTCGACCATATTTGGAACTGTATTCATTATAAAATTCATTTAAAAGTGTTCTAATTTTAAATATAATATTATTAATATCTATAGTATAATCATTTTCACTACGTGTTAAAGTATTGTAATAAATTAATAACAAGTCTTGTAAACCATCTAATTTAAGTTTAGGATAAAAAACAACAGCAATTAAATTAATATCTGGAATTTCATAAAAATATTTTTCCCATTTCAACTGGATTGATAGAGCACAATTTACTAAATTTTTATCTTGGAAGTTAATATTTTCATGTAAAACTGATGCAATATTACAACAATTTAATAATACTAAATGAGAAGTTGGGGAATAAACACTAGATAATTGTAAAGTAGCATCATTAAATATTTTTAAAATATTACAAATTTTTTCACATACTGTCCAATTATGTGGATATAAATGAAAAGGAGTAGAAATAATTTGTACAAAAAATTGACATAATAAATCTTTATAGTCGATAGATTCTTCTAATAATCTATATGTTGAATTCCAACGAGTTGGAACATCCCGTGGAAATTTTTTAGGCCTCACATCGTTAGCCATACAAAATTTAAACCATTGTTTATTAATATGTGGATGTGTCCATAAATAAGAAAATGCTTGTCTAATTGGTTTAAGTTGATTATCTAAAACTTTTAAGCCATGTTGTACACATAAATTTAAAATATGACATATACATCTAATATGAAAAAAATTACCACCAATTGATGGTTCATATACAACTTTAAAATCACCAATACTAGCATTATTAGCTGCAACATTGTCAAATGATATTGAAAAAATTTTATTAACTAAATTATATTCTTCTAATATTAAAAATATAATTTGTGAAATATTTGCCGCTGTGTGTGGACTATCAAAAACTCTAAATGTAAGTAATCTTTTTTGAAGTGTCCAAGAATCATCAATCCAATGACATGTAATACCCATATATGAATGTATTTGCCAATGATCACTCCAAATATCACTACATAAAGAAATTTTATTATTTAATAATTCTTTTAACTCTTTTTTAGATTTATTATATAATTTTTTTACATAGCGTGTTAGTGTTGTTCGTGGAACACCTTTAGCTGCCGGATTATATGTTGTTTGAATTAATTCATTAAAAAAAAATTATTTGCAAAACTAAAACTAAGATGTTCAACAGAAATAAATCTAGCTAAATTTTCTCTACATCTAACATCATTATATTTAAATAAAGAAAGATCATTACCTCCACCGGCGCCGGAAGATGCGAATGATGGCATTTGAGTTTGGGTACGATCAATGCCAAATTTTACTGGATGCTTCTTCTCCACATGTCTTTTCAAGGATCCATAATCGCCTCTGGATTGAAATTTGTAAGATTGCGAATAATATTTACACTTTGCTCGCATCTCTCCATTTGGAAGTGTCATTTTATCAAAATGTTTAGTAAAAATAGAAGATTTGAGAGATGGAATAGATCAAGTGTGAGCATCACTCATTGTTTCTTGAGTAGTATACAAGTGAGTTTGCTCTTCATCACTTAACTCAACTTCACAATCGATGTTGAACCTTGGTTGCTTGTCGGTTGCGGGCATCTTTTCCTTACCTCTATTGCTTGAACCGGCCATTTTTTGATAAATGATAAAAATTTTGTATATAGAATTGAATAATAAATAATTAAAGATGAAATAAATAAAATATGAAAAAAATTAATGAAAGAATTAAAATAATATAGAATTGAGAATGAATAATTAAGAGTGAAGATTAGAGAATTGAGAATTAGATAATTGAGAGTTGAGAGTTGAAGTGTGGAAAAAATGAAGAATTGATGGGTATTTATAGAAGAAATTTTAAAAAAAAATTAAAAAAAGTCAAACGGTCAAATTTTGACCGTTTAACTTTGGTGGCAACGGTAAAAAATTTAACCGTTGCCACAAGAGAGCCGTTGTCATTTTGATTTTTTTTTTTTTTTCTTGAACCGCCGAGCTGACCCGGCGGTTCACGGGTCCGAATTTTTTGGACCCGTAACCGGCCCATGATTATGGGTTCGTGGGTCAGACCCGTGGTCAACGAGTTTTGACCGTGGTCAATTCAGACCCGTAACCGGCCCGTGAATTCATAGACCGGTTACGGGTCCGCGGGTCAGACCCATGGTCACGAGCCAGCCACGGGCAGGGTCCGATTTGGACCCGGCCTGTGGTTAGGTCTGCATATAATTTTAGAAATGCAAACAAGATAATCATTTAAGAATAGGATGCCAATCAATTTAGAGATCGAATGAACGATTAAGAAATTAGGATAGAATTTATTATTCGATCGTACAAAAATTAAAATAGGTCATAAATAGATAAATCAATAATGAGAAACACTAGAATACAGTGATATAAGGTATGTGTAACATTAGATTTGAACTACCAGTTGACACCTCAAGCTTTGCCAACTCAAGCTACCACCTCAACCTTTCTTCATTTCTATCTTTGAACCATGACCAAAAACCATTTTATGAGCTATTTCACCTCCAAAACCTCCATATTAAACTTTATAAGCTGCTCCTAAGTGATTCCAAGTAAAGAAAAAAGTGAAGGAAGCAAAAGGAAGTAAGGAGGAGCAAGTAGAAGTTTAAATTTGGGCATAGGTGAGCTTAACTCATGTTTTTTATTTAAGTTCTTGAATTGTTTGATGGTTTATGATTTTTAAAGCTTCTAATATTATTTATAATTATGTTAGGATATTATTTATGGCCTTATAATTCACAAAGGAGGGATTTTTACTTGCATAAATAAAAAAGGACAGAAATTGTATACTTGCTGGTTTTTGTTTTTAAAGCTTGATATATGTTTAATAACTTGATTAAAACCTATATATTTCACCATATATGTGTTTATATATGAGGTTAGGTGATGTATGTAAGTTTGGAGAGGTTATAAATTGAAATATGGTTTGATATTTAAAGAGATACTCAAAACTATCATGATAGAACTTACAGTTTTTGTTTTGTGAAAATTTGGGCTGGTTTTGCTGAGGTAAATTAGTGATTTTAGGAAATTACAAAATATGGTTACATTTCTATACATATTATCTAAGTTTGGTAAAAATTTGGGAGTGATTGAATATGCTTAAGGATGTCAAAGTTAGCATGAAACTAAATTAGATAACAGGAAAATATGAAAATATGAATCTGTCCCATTTGATAATGTAGCATATTTCAATCTAAACATGTTGCTATTGAGTTCTAGCAATTAGGTACATGCTATTAGAGTGATGATACTTCAATTACATAATGTTTACATGTATCTAAGATGAGAAATTAAGGTATTTAAGGGACTATATTGGGTTCTAGTTTGTGAAAGCTTGATTATTATCTAGATAGCTTGGTGTTTGAGGTGTTAGTATGAGATTTTGTGCTTTCAACTTACCAAAGTGGGAACGGTGCTTGATGTTGGGTAATATTATAGGCTATTTTACATCTAAGGTTGGAGAGGAATACTAAATAAATCTAGACTAAGCCACTAACCAAGTGAAAGGTAAGTAAAGATTCATTTACAACTTCAATGTATAGACATAGTAAATATGTGATTTATATGCAATATCATAGATCATATGTGCATAGCAGAGGGCACGCACTACTGTTATTCATCTCCATTGAGTATAAATACATGGACATTGGCACGTTCATGCATCATATACGAACAATGTGATAAATCTTGTATTGCACGACATGATTATGAGAAAGGAAAATATTTTGCTGACCACTACTTGTGCACCAAAGCATGCATGGATTTGTATGGTTGTATGCCTGGATTTGCAGGTTCACGTGCATGAATTTGCATGCTTATGAGTGTGCATGGATTTACATGCTTATATCATTATTGGCTATTGGATTATGGCGGTGTGTAGAGCTCTTTTCTGATGCATGGGTTAGTAGCATTAGTCAGGGGCCCAAGAAAGAAATGATTTTGAGAGAAATATTTTGATGCATGAAATTACATTATGAGCATTGCATTTTGAGATGTCTGACTTAATATTGTGGATTATTCTTTGACATGCATAATATTTACTTGATGAGTATTAGCTCATATAGTTTATGCATTGTAGGTAAGCATGACGATACTTGAAGCATCTTTTGCTAGTTAGGCGTGGGAGTGTGTATATGGATGATGACCTATTGGGTTACTTTGTTGGCTTGTTATATTCTGAGTCTGTTGTATTATATTTTGAGACTGGTATTGTATTTCGCTTTCAAAAATTTACTATAAATATGTAAATATTGGGGTCATTATGGGTGTTGTGTTTTTATATAAACATTGATTCTGCTATATATACAGGACATATGTGAGGAAGTATTTTAAACAGGGTTGTACGTGTAAAAAGTGATTTATCCTTTCTTAAAGTGGTAAATAGAAAAAAAAATCACACATGCACATAAGTTCTATCATGTCAAATTATACTTTATATATAGTTGTTGAGTAGTGGGTGTTATAGCCCAATCGTCCAAGCCTTCCATCAAAAGTAGCTGGCATGTAAAATGCTGTCGTACTTAGTCCATTAGCCACGAGTTGTGGGATGTGCAAGTGGAGGTAATAGTTGTGACCACTACTTGCATAGAGATGCCCGTAGGGTATTGGCCATGAGTTGTGTGACATACTTTAGTTGTCATATTCATATGGATGTTTGATTGGACATGCTTAACACTTAGTACCATATGGGCTCATAAAATTAAGGTGTATGAGAAGTAGTGAGGGAAAATAGTTTGAAGGTTGCATGGGATGTAATTGCTAATGTGTTAGCTAATTTTTTGTTTTATCATGTGGGCTCATAAAATTGGCATGTATGATAAGACTAATTGGACCTCAAGGCCACTAGGAAATATGATTTCCCGAATATTCATCGTGTAGGTGATAGGATTCGAAGAAAATTATGGGAGATATTTATAATTAAAGACTTTATTATAAATAATTAATCTATTGAATGTATGCTTATTTTTTGCCTCGTGGTTTGTAGATATCTGATTTACATTATGACTAAAAATCCACTTGCATCAATTTTTGACACCAACAAACTCACTAGTCCTAACTAGGTTTACTAGTCAAGAAACCTTTAGATAGTTCTCCAGTCCTAAAAGAGGGTTTATGTCCTCAACATGGCACCACTGGCTCCACCAGAAGGGGCCAAAGAGAAAGAGCAAGTAGAATACCGTCAACATATTGAGGATGATCTGCACGCTCGGTACTATATGATAGCATCTATGTCAAATGAGCTGCAAAGACAGCATGAGGGTATGACACATGCTGCCAATATCCACCTTCATTTGAAGGAATTATATGGTGAATATACAAGGCAAGCTAGATACCAAGTATCTAGGGAGCTCTTTTGATGGAGTATGATGGAAGGCTCTTCAGTTCATGATCATAAACTGAAGATGATAACCTTGATAGAGAGACTTGAGTCCCTAAAAGTCGTTATGGACAACGAACTTTATGTAGATCTCGTGTTATAGTCTTTGCCACCTTTGTTTGATTCCTTTATGGTCAACTTCAACATGCACAAAATGAAGATTAGCCTTACTGAGCTAGTCAATATGTTGAAGACTACTGAGTCCACCATGAAGAAGAAGAAGCCTATCCTACTCATTGGCTCTTTATCCCAATCTAAGATTAAAAGGTTGAAGAAAGGGAAGAAAAAACTTTTTCTATGAAGGCCAAGGGTAAGAAGGGTTCAGGTGGAGTGAAGAAAAGATTCCAAACCAGACTACAAATGTCACTACTAGGGAATGTCGGGGCATTGGACGAGGAACTACAAGGAGTATCTTGCAAATCGCTAGAAGAGTTGAGGTATGTTCTTTATTGAAGTTAACCTTTTGGTTAATGATGCTTCTTAGATATTAGATACCGGTTGTGGTACTCATCTATGCAATGATTTACAGGTGATGACAAGAAGTAAGGAGCTGAGTAGATGGGAGTGGATCCTGAGGCTTGGAAATGGAGCAATAGTTGCAGCATTAGCCATAAGAACTGTCTACTTAGCGTTAGGAGATAGAAAAAGGATAGTTTTAAATTCTTGTCTTTATGTTTCTGAATTAATAAAGAAATTATTTATATTCTAATTTTGGATAGAGATGGTTATTATATTTCAATATATGATGGAAATTGTGCTATTCACTTTGGTTCTTCTTTAGTTCATGTTGGGACTTTGACAAATGATTTATATACTGTCCAACCTAATAAATCCATCTTGCATATTCAACAAAGTAACAAATGTAAAATAGATTATCATACTTCCATATACTTGTGGCATGTTTGACTAGGTCATATATCTAAGAAAATAATTGACAAGTTATCTACCTTGCTTGACCTTAAAGAATTGCAAGAAATGCCAATTTATGAATCTTACCTTAAGGGAAAGATGACCAAGTCACCATTTATTGGACAAGTGGAGTAGGCTGCAAACCCTTTGGAATTGATCCATATGAATATATACGAGCCATTAAGTGTTAGTGCCAGAGGAAACTACCACTATTTCATTACCTTTACTGACAATTATTCCAGATATGGATATGTATATATTTTAAGATACATGTCTAAAGCCTTTGAAAGGTTCAAAGATTTTAGATCCTTTCAAAGGCTTTAGATATGAAGTGGAGAAACAAACTGGGTGAAGTATTAAGTCTTTTAAATCTGATCGAGGAGACGAATACTTAAGCTCAGAGTTGCTTGATTATTTAAAAGAGAATGAGATTCTCTTGTAGTGGACTTCGCCAGAAACTCCACAACTAAATGGGGTTGCAGAGAGTAGGAATCGAACCCTGTTGGACATGGTTCGATCCATGATGAGCTTCATTGAGATTCCTCTTTTATTCTGGGATATGCTCTGGAAACGACAACATTTCTGTTAAACAGAGTGCCAAGTAAGTCGATGCCTAAAACAGCATATGAAATGTAGTGTGGCAAAACCCCTTCATATAAGTACCTTAGGGTATGTGGGTGCCCTGCTTACATGAAGCAGCTGATGGGAGATAACTTGGATGATAGATCCAATTTATTTCAGTTTGTGGGATATCCAAAGAAATCCATTGGATACTATTCTACGACCCTTCGAAATAAAATGTGTTTATTTCGAGGAATGTCACCTTCTTAGAAAAGGAGTTTCTAACAGATAGAAAATGCGAGGTTGTAGAGCTTGAAAAAATTTAAAAACCACAAAGTGTCCCACAAAAGGCAGTAGCGACAGAACCACCCAAAACTAACATTCCTATCACATAGCCTCCTAGGAGATCTAAAAGAATTTCGAGACCACTTGAGAAGTATGGTCTTTTGTTGGAGAATAACAAGGATGAGCATTCTTTGGATAATAATCCAAGAAATTATGGAGAATCGATGTTAGACATTGATTCAGGGAGATGGCAAGAAGCTATGCAAATTGAGATGGACTCCATGTAATCTAACAAGATATGGACCTTGATGGACCATACGGTATAGTACCCATCAGCTGCAATTGGGTCTACAAGTGAAAGTTTTGAGTAGATGGAGAAATAGAGACCTATAAAACATAACTGGTTGCAAAAGGCTATACTCAAAAGCAAGGCGTTGACTATGAGGAATCCTTTTCACCAATGGTGATTCTAAAATCCATCCGGATATTACTTGCCATATCAGTGTATTATGACTACGAGATATCGTAAATAGATGTGAAGACCGCCTTTCTCAATGGGAATATTATGGAAGAGATCTATATGAGACAGCTAGAGGGCTTTATATCTAGTGAAATATCAAAAAGTTTACAAACTTCAGAGACCTATTTACGACTCAAACAAGCTTCCTGAAGCTGGAATCTTTGATTCGACGAGGTAATTAAATCATTTGGTTTTCTCAAGAATCCAGATAAACCTTGTGTGTATAAAAAAGTTAATGGGAGCACAATAACCTTTTTTCTCCTTTATGTTTATGATACACTACTCATTGAGAATGACATAGGGATGTCGGAATCAACAAAGGTTTGGTTATCTACACAGTTCTCCATGAAGGATTTAGGATAAGCATCCTATATTTTGGGAATTAGGATCTATAGAGATAGATCCAAAAGAATGATTGGACTATCCCAATCTACATACATAGATAAAGTGCTATAAACATTTAGCATGAAAGAATCCAAAAGTGGATTCTTACTCATGAGTCGTGGGGTTTCTCTTTCGAAGTCAATGTCCCCAAACACTATGGAGGAAAGAGACAAAATGACTCGCATATCATATGCATCCGCAATTGGAAGCATTATATATGTAATGTTATGTGTGAGGCCTGTTGTTGCATATACTCTGAGTATCACGAGTAGATATCAATTCAATCTGAGCAAGGAACAGTGGAAAGCTGTAAAGATGATCTTTAAGTACTTGTAAAGGACTAAGGAAGTCTTCTTAATTTACAAAAATGGAGAACTAAAGCTAGATAGCTTTACTGATTCTAGTTTTCAGTCCGATGTAGATGGTTTAAAGTTAATGTCAGGATTCGTATTCATGCTAAATGGTGGAGCTGGAAGAGTTCTAAACAAGAGATAATTGTGGATTCCACTACCGAAGCTGAATACATCGCAGCATGTGATGCAGTGAAAGAAGTTTGGATAAGGAATTTCGTCCAAGAGTTGGGTGTAGTCCCTTTTGTTGTTGATACAGTTTTGGTCTACTACGATAACAACTGTTGGGTTCACTATAATTGTAGGGGTATACGCAGTGGAAAATTAATTTTTTATCAAATATAAATTTAACCCATTTGATTCGAAAGTGAATTTAACGATCACACTTATTCAAGTGAATATATAAATAAATATAAAATTCGAATTATACCTTTCGCACAATCCGGTTGTTGTAGGGAATGAAGTAATAAATTGTTCATCCTAGATTTTCAAAACTCGCAGGGATCCAAATATCTCCCATCTATCAAGTCCACAACATAGAAGGGTAACACTAATCAAAATGATTTACTAGTATCCTTTTAATTGTTTACTAATCTAGAATCGAAGTAAATTTTCAAGAACAATAATGATTAATTCTTTAAGTTCTTGAAATTATATTATGAAGAGAATAACAAAAAACTGATTTTCTTTTAAAGAGTAAGAAATTCAAGATTACAAGAAAACACTTTTCTTTTTCTTTTCTTGGAGAGTAAAATAGAATACTTCAGCAAAATAATTTTTGCTTAATTTTCTGAATTAATTATGTAATTTTTGTCCATAAGCATTTATAGGGCTGAAAATTTGATTATTCTCCAACTCTTGGAGAGTTTGACAATTTTGAACTATTTCAAAGTCTTATTTTGGAAGAATTCTAAATCTTCTAAAAACTCTTCTCTTTTCTCTCTCCTATTGTATGTGGACTAATTTGAGACTACATTAATCATCAAAATTGTCTACATATATTGTTGATATTAATTTGAACTCTTCAAATAATATCAAGATAGATATATATCATATATATACTATAATTATATTTATATATAAATTAAATCTTAATGGCCAATTTTATCCCATAAAATCAGTCATTATATTTATTTATCTATAAATATATTAATTAAATAAATCATATTTATTTAATTTATTCTCTTCATATTTTAGTGGGCTTCTCAAGTGGTCCACATTAATTTTTGGGTCTGGACTAAAAAATTCACGAATCAATTCAATTGATTCAATCCCAATTTAATCAATTCAATTAATTAATTTAATTTACTCCAATTGGATTTTCTAATCAAATTAGGCCCAATTAAATAATCTAATTACTTAATTGAATAATTTAATTTAACTATTAAATTAAATAAAACCCTTAATTAATTAATTAATCAATATTAACTAATTAATTTTCAACCATTGGATAAATTCTAAAATTAGAAATGTTACTTTTTATAAAGATGTGTGACCTTCTTAGATTTACTACTAAGCTAGTAGCGGGTTTGCAATATTTGCAATTTATGAATAACAATTATTCTAATTAATTAATCCAATTAATTAATCCGCTTGGAATCAACTCCTTAATTCCATGAACCTCACTATCCATGAAAACACCTAACAAGTAATCATGGCAAACTAGTTCTAGGTAAAATAGCGAGTGAACATATTTCAATTGTGAGTACCATACACGTACGATCCTTTCGACAACTAATCTCCCGATTGAATCTAGGGCATAAATTATAAGTTGAAACCCTAAATGATTTAATAATTGTGATCCCATTTCAAGTTCTAATGATTCTTGATGAATCACGATTTATTCTGCCTTGGCCAAGGTTTTTGAAGTACGAACTATAAAAATACAAGAGATTTTCTTGTTTAAAAAGACAAGTGTCGAATTCTATGTTGGCCATTGATAAACCTCCATGCACATCAACGCAACACCCAACATAACCCCTTTGTGATTGTCAAGCAATTAGAAGATATATCAAACTATTGTATGATGTACAGAAGGCTACCATCATGCCTCAAGTCTGAGGACTAGGTGTGTACTATCACAACATAAAAATTCTTATTTCGACAGGCAAAACCTCCAACTAATAATTTTTTGCAGGCCATGTTCGGTGTACTTATTTTCTAACAAGCACCCACATACATGCACTTATGTCTCTACGCTAATGATGTATGGGTGCTAGTGTATGTGTCTGGGTGCTTGTTAAGTAACGAGTACACTGAACGACCCATTGGGAAATTTTTAATTGGAAAGCAGTGTTTGTCAAACTGGAATTTCCTGGCAACGGTAGTGCATTAATTAGTTTTTTAACTTGAGGCACCATGGTGGCTTTGTGCACGACATCATATACTTTGATGTATTTTTTAAATGCATGACAATCATTAGGCTTAATAGAAAAGGTTCACTTGCTATTCACCTAAGATTAGGTAGTCGAGATGCCCTGCTAGGTGCTTCCCTTCATTTGTATGGTTCTTGAAATTAAAAGGTAAATTCCAAATGGATTAATTAATTGAAACATTAAATTTATTCATAAGTTATAAGCCCGCTGCTAGTTTAGTTGTGAATCTAATGGGTTAGACATAAATTGAGATGATCCACTTCTATATCTATTTTTGTAATTCAAAGTGTTAGATTAAGTTGATTAATGAAGAATAATCAACTTGAGTTAGAATGGATTTAAATAGTTAAATTAATTAATTCAAATAAATAATATGATTATTTATTTGAACCAAATAATGATTAGGAGCTCTTGAGAGTGAATTAATTAATTGATGGAGATCAATTATATTATCCTAGCCACAAATTAATTTAACCAATTAAAATAATAGAATTATTTTAATTGAATTAAAATAAAATAATAGAATTATTTTAATTGGGGCCTAATATGATTTAGTAGCCTATGATGGAACCAACTAATTAATTAATTAGATCAATTAATTTTATTGGGCTTTTTAATTAATTGATGGAGATCTACAAATTGGACTTTAATAAATTAATTAAAGTTTAAGCCCATGGGTTAGAGGCCCATTATGATCTTTTAATTGTTAGAATTTAAGAGTCCTAATAAAGATAGAAAGAATTTGACTTGGAGAGAAAGAAATAAGAGATAAGGAATGAGAAGATTTTCTAATTAGATTAGGTGACTAATTGTTGGGTTCGCGCGATCCCAGGGTATGCTTAGCGTAAAATTTAAAAATTTAAGAACATCATACCATAGCAATTATAGTAATACCCTGGATTCAATGCGATTTCTAACAAGCTCACAATTTCAAACGGTTGTAGTAAAATAATTAAAGTTTTAATTTTTACCTTTCTCTACACTCCGATTGTCGTAGGGATTGAAGTAATCAATTGCTAGCCCTTTTTTTCAATTTGGTTCACAGGGATCCATGCGTCTCTCTTCTAAAGTGGTCCAAGCTTTGAGTAAGAACACAACATCAAAATTCCGCTAGTAATTCTGATTTCTTTTCTAACCTAGTTTATGGAGTATGTATAGAAAATATTAATTATTGTTATCAACTTGTGATAAATGAATTAATACTTAAAATAAAAGATGAAAATTTTGGTGGGAAAAAGGATGAAGGAGAAAACAATTTTCTTCTCTTTTTGTCTCGAAATGGCCGAAAATTGAAGGCTATTACTCACCTCAAATTCCAAAAAGTCTCACTCTTGGTATTTTTGTTCTCCTCTTGATTGGTTGGAAGACATTTTGGTTTATCCAACTTCTAACTTTATCCCTTTCATATCTTTCAAAGATATTTAAGATTTTTCAAGAATTCCAAACTCTTGAGTTTCCATTATTTTTCAACCACCTTCATGGGCCTCTCCAAATGGGCATTTTTGAATTGAGTTTTGAGTTAAAATAAATTCCACAATTAATCTAATCAATTATTTTAGTTTAATTTTAATTAATTAATTCCATCTAATCCACCTAATCAAATTAGGCCTAATTAAATAATCTAATTATTTAATTAAATAATTAATTTAATAATTAAATTAACTTACGGGCTACACAATTAATTTAATCCAATCGAATAATTGTTTCAGTCCAATTAAGCTTTCTAATATTATTAGGTCCAATTAAATAATTTAATTATTTAATTGAATAATCAATTCAACTCATCGAATTAATTTAGGCCCTAATTAATTAATCTTCATTAATTAATTGGATCTAACCCCTTGGATCAATTCCTAAGTTAGAAATGTTCTATCTCAAATTGTGTGTGACCCTTTAGGTTCACAACTAAGCTAGTCATGGGCTTGCAACATTTGCAATTGATGAATAATAATTATTATTTTGATTAATTAATTGAATTAATTAATTTGTTTGAAATTAACTCCTTAATTTCAAAAACTTCACAAGTCATGGGAAACACCTAACAAGTGTATCATGCCTACCTAGACTTAGGTGAAATAGCGAGTGAACCTATTCAATAACGAGTATCATACACGTAAGATCCTTTTGTCAACTAATTCCCGATTAAGTTTAGGGCATGTATTAATAGTCAAAACCCTAATTGCTTAATAGCTATGGTTCCATTTTAAATTTCAATGACTCATGACGAATCATTAAAAAACCATGTCTAACATTTATCTTGTCTTGGCCTACGACTTCTGAGTTATGAACTATAAAAATATAGGAGATTGACTTATTCTGCCAGACAAGTGATGAATCATTTATTGGCCACTCATTAACCTCCATACACATCAATGCAACATCTAACGTATCCCTTTTGTGATTGCTAGACAATCAGAAGATAGAACAAAACAAAATATGATATATACAAGGCTACCATGGTACCTCAAGTTAAAAAACTAATTGTGTACTATCATAACATGGAAATTTTTTATTTCGACAAACAAGTTTTCAATTAAGAATTTCCATCAAGCCTATTTAGTGTACTTGTTTCCTCACAAGCATCCGCATACATACACTAGCATCACTACGCTAATGTCCATGGAGTGAGACATCCTCCTCATACAAGCATGCATCATATGTGTGAGCCTATTAGACTATTCGATGTCCCATTTCAAAAAGCAATTGATTCAAAATTAATTTAAGACCAAAGTCATAGAGGCATATTCCATAATCACCATCAAATGCATGACCATGCCCCATAGCTAAGTTTGGTTTAGGGACTTTATCTAATTACAAAAATATAATATAAGATAAAGAAATCTGCCTATTTGTTAATATGATTTGAAAAAAGATTATTTTTATAAATACAAGAGTATAAAAGACGTCCAGTCTAATTGACTCGTTGGACAATACTCTAACACTAATTAAGGTAAGAATTGGAGATCTAATGGGATTAGGTTAAAACTACATTGTGTATATAAATACATAATGTAGGGGCCAAAAACTATAAGTAGGAGAGCTAGAATTTTCAGCCCTCTCTCCTCTTCTCATTCTCGTTTTCTTTTATGTTATATTTTTTTAATTCAAGAAAAATTACTACATCAAAAAGTTTCATCTCTTTTTGATTAAAAGGTTAATTCTTCCATCACTTGTAGATTTAAGAATTAATCTTCACTCTCAAATACATTTAGAAATAAGAAGTTCAAATTTAGTAGCAAGGATTTGAAGCTGGTGGATCTGCTTCAAAGCGTGGACGTTAGAGGGACTACACTTGGAGTCCTTGGTGAATGTTTTGAGAGGCCATCAAAATTATTCAAGAGGAGCTTGAAGAATCTGAATCCCTTCTTTCTCTTCATCAACTATTTTACTTGAAAGGTATAAGCATAAAAGTTTAGTTATTTAAATTTACTAAACGAGCAATTAGAAATGCAAATTAAAAATCACATCAAATTCGGGATATGCATATTCACATTTGATGTATGATTTTATTTCAATTGTTGAAAATTTTTAAATTGTCCTTGTGCTTGCAATCTAGTGATTATGTTATTTCAATTATTGAAAAATTTTAAATTTTCATTGTGCTTGTAATGCCGTGATTATGTGAACCCCACTATTCCCCCGATTGAACCTATGGCATGGATGATTAGTTGAAACCCCAATAGCTCAATAACTATATATTCATTCCTAATAGCTTGAATCGATGATGAACAATTAGAAAACCTCACATCTAATTTTCATCCAACCTTGGTCAAGGATATTAGAGTCAAGTATAGTGAAACACAAGAGATTCACCTATTCATCTAGATAGGTGGCAGATCCTTTGCTGGCAACTCATTAACCTCTATACATGAAGATGTTACACCCAACATAAACTCCTTATGATTGTCATGCAATCGAAAAATATATCAAGGTGCAACATGTCCTACACAAGGTTACCATAGAGCCTCAAGTCCAAGGACTGACTCTTGCATTATCATAATGAGAAAATTCCCATTCGACAATACAATATTTCTAATTGAAAATTTCCAGGCAGGGTAGTTTAGTGTACTTGTTTCCCAACAAGCACCCGCATACATACACTAGTGTCACCACACCAATGTCCATGGAATGAGGCATCCTCCTTTTGAACCTGCATCTTATACGTAAGTCTCAGTGGGATCAATAATGTCCCATCTCATTGATCTATGGTTTGGAATATTTTAAAACCATAACCTTGGTGGTATATTCCACAATCACCTTCATATGCGTGTCATACCCCACATCAATTGGTTCACCGGGCACTACTCTAACAACGCTGATGACTAGGCTAACTGGAAGACATTGCCACCTATGTGGCACATGATTGACTAGTGTTCCTAGCAGTGGGGATGTCACTGCACAGTATTTATTATGCCTCTTAATGCAGCCCAAGGGCTGCACATTTTGATCATTATGTGCAAGATTTGGCAAGACCCTTGTATTGTGTCATTGAGGAAAGTAATACGAGGTTAGGATTATTTTTACAAATCTAGTGTGTTAGGTTTATATTGTGCATGTATGAGTGCGTTAGATTGCAAAATAAAAATACTCACACTAAATTAAACATGAGTGTGTGAGAGAGTGAATAGTTGATTGATTGGTGAGCAATCAAGATGCATGGTGGGTGGAAAATCAAGTGAAAAAAAAATAGATTTTTAGATCCCTGTGATCAATAGTATAGGGTTCGGTTTGAATTGGATGCTCTTGTTATCATTAATATACTTCTTGACATGGAAAAGGGTCATTGGCAACTCCAAAAACTCTTTACCAAACTACGACTCTTCTAGCGACTGATGACCATTACATTCACTCATTTATACCGCGAAGGAATCAAGTTGCTGATTTTTTAGCCCACATAGCATGTGTGGGACTTTCCTCCACATTCACTCGTGTCACAGCTCCCAAAAGAAAGTTAAGGTTTGGTAAGGGTAGATAAGTAGGAATTTCCTTAATTTAAAAGCATAGCTTCAAGCATAAATCTAGATGCAAAAAAATCTAGGAGAATAGATTATACTGCACCTAGGTGCTATGACGAGTGAAGGAAAACATAAATAGAAGCACTTTCATCCTAGCGCTTAGGCACTCCACACACTGGTCTTAAGCTAGTTTCAATTGATGGAAGACAATACTGGAGGCGCCTATGCGCTCCTCTATAGAGCTTAGGTGCTACACAATTTTTTGAGAGACTTGTTCCAGACCTTTAGGGAGATTGGAAGACTTGGAAGAGTAGAATAATGGAAGACTTGGCCTGGATTCTTACAAAAATTCATGCGCACGGTACATCAATTAACTTATTATTCTAGCATAAATAATCTTTGTATAGATTCTCAAATAATTTTGCTTAAATTTCTAGAACAATTATTGTTTAGAATTTTATAAAGGGATTAAGTACTCCTTATTCATATTTTTATTAAACTATATTGGTATTCTTATTTTGTGATTTTTATAAAGTGGTAGGATTCATGTGAAACCCACCACCTAAGTACAAGAGGTTTTAACCTAAATAAAAAATAACACATTTTATTTATGGATATATTATGCCATTGAAAAATTAATTATCTCATACTCCCTCAACCCCATCAAGGATGTTGTGTGTTATATTTTGATTGATCCCAATTTGTTTATTACTATAAAAGTAGTACTATTCTATCCTTTAGTTTAAGTTTTAAAAATTGAATTAAATCATTCTTATCTTAAACAATCTATTTATTTAAGAAAAAAAGTTTATTTATACTTACAAGGGAAAATACAAATTAGAATAAAATTATTCTATACATTCTCTAAGGCAATTAATGTTGACAAATTTTGGAAGAAAGTAACACAAAATTGGCTTTCGTTAATTCCCAAAAAAAAAAGTTAAATAGGACATCCTTTGTGGAACATAAGAAATAGTAATAATAACTTGTTTACCATATTGATTTTTCTATTCACAAATTCCTATCACAACTATTAATATGTTTATATGTACTTACAAGCATTTTATTGAACTTCAATTTCTTTTTCTTTTTTTGAGAAAAAAAACATGCTTTAGTCACTCACATGCATGCTTAAAAAAGTGATTAGTAACATAATTAACCCAAATTTTGAACAACTAAAGTAATAAATTAGTTTATTAAATATAAAAAAATATTAAACATAAAAAAAGCATTTTGATTATTTAAATTTAAAATAAAGTGATTAATTATTGATATCAATAAATTTTGACTATTTTTTTAAAAAAAGTAAGTATATCTTTCTCTTTGTTCAGAAGTATTTGGGGACATGGACATAGAGAAAGAAATACCTTAACTTATCGGCAGGAATCCCCTCTTGGATTCCTCCATGCTAAACTTCTTTAGCATCTTATCATGTACACAGATTGGAATAGTCTGATTTTCCTCTTATATCTATCTTTATAGATCTTGATCCCCAAAATATAGGATGTATCTCTCAAATTTTTCATAGAGAATTGAGTAGACAACCAAGCCTTTGTTGATTGTAGTATCCCTACATCATTCTAAATGAGTAAGATGTCCTCAACATATAGCACAATAAACATCACTGCCCAGTATATCCTTTTACATATATCTTTTTTTTTTTGCAAACTAAATATGAACAATAATAGCTCGTCCAATATCCGATATCTGTACATTTTCTTGAAATCACAATTATCATTCATTCTACTAAATAAACAAATAAAAAGGTACATGATCATCACCTAAAACTTAGTCTTACAATTTCTTATCACTTATTTTCACATCTACCTCTCTTATTCAGAGATTGTTATTACTTATTACAAAAATCTATTTAAGTGTCTTTTATGTCTTTCACCTTAAGCTTAACCTTTCATCGACCTTATTTTGAGTATTTGAAATTGGATCGATCAAAATTAATCTTACCAAAATATTAATAAACAGATAATTCATTATTTACTTAATTCATCCTCTATACAACACTCAATTCCTATAATAGCTTATGATATAAAATTTGTATGAATATTAGTCTATTGAGATATTTCATTCCAAGCACATTTGTAGTTAGATGGATCATACAATATATTCACTTACTAATAATATTCATCATTTCTTCAAGTTCAACTCCTTTTGAGTATATAGACATTTCAAATACTTCGGTTTTGTAATGTCACATGTAGTATTATATAAATAATCTAATTAACTCAAAGAGTGTTGAGTAACTTTTCTATATTGCATCAAACATATACCAAAAGACAATGAGATACACCACTATGCACAATAAATAACTTATATCTAAAGTTGGAGTCACTACTGAAGCTCAAATCAATTCTCTTTAAGTAATTAGAAATTTCTTCCCACTTAGTGAACCATTCAAATTTCAAAAACCTATATGTATGATGAAATAAAGTAGTAACAACTAAGGAGAAATTTTGACTAAATACCCAATAATATCACTAACCCAGAAAACTTTTCTTATTTCTATCACATTTATTGGTCTTCTCTATTTTAGTACAACCTTGAAGTTTTGAATAGTTACAAAGATATCTTCTTTAGAAAATTACCAGTGCAAAAAATAAATAATGTATTCTACTTCCTTAGAGTTTCCAAGATCATATTGAAATATCAATCATATTTCTCCTCATTGTACACCAAGATATCATCAATGAATATCACCCCCAACACACCCATGTAGAATTATCAAACACATTATTCATCATGTATATCAAAATAATTAAGGTATTAGTCAACCCAATGGCACAACAAGAAATTTATAATTAATTCAAACTTAAAATCAATCCTTAAGATTACAGTAGCTCCTCTTAATTTATCAAATAAACCTTAGTATGAAAAATTGTACTTATTGCAAATTATTACTCAATTCAGTTGCAATAAATAATACATAACCTCAAGATTCATCTTTTTTCTAGGTGAATATGAAGTGGAGCTTGCCTAGGAGAAGTGCTAGACCTTAATGTCTTACCTAATATTATAACGATATCACTAAAGGTTCATCGAATTCCAATAGGTGTATATGATAAACTAAATTAGAGATTGGATTTGTTCTTACAACAATATCCCGGATAAAATTAGTTGGCTAATCAATAGCATGCCCGAAAACTTCTTTTCAACATGTATTAAGAGATCTGAGATCACACAAATGGATTTTTAGTAAACTTGATCATTTCTAAAAATGCTAGCACAACCTAAAGATCGATAATTGATAAGTTAGTTTTATACCAACAATTCATATACCTTTTGATTAATATTTGATTTGTTTTCAAGTGTTTGTGTTACGTTTTATGCATTTAGTGTGAAATCTTGTAGGTAATGACAATAAGAGAAGAAAATGAAAAGAAATCAAAAACTTGGTTGAAATATTGAAGAATTCGAGTTGTGGTGCCACTGATGGCAGTTTTGGTATTTCAATCATAACTCTCAGGAAAAATTTCATATAAACTTTATTCTTGATCCATTGAAAAAAGATATAGATCTACAACTTCTATGTTTACCACAAAATCAAATTTGGTCGATTTCAATAAGAAAAACTGAGTTCAAGGGTCAGCACTGGGTTGCAATTTTTTATGATGACACATCTTAGTATTTCTAGTATAACTCTCTCGAAAGAAGTCATATGTAGTTTATTCAAGTTCCAATAGAAAGACAACACATAGGACTACAATTTATATGAAAACACCAAAATCTAGTTTAGCTTTTAAAGTGGTAAAATATCAGTTGAAAGAGACTAAAAGTGCTACAGAAACCGATTCTGGGCAGCAAGTGCAGCGCCTAGGCAGTGCCTAGTCACTGTACACACTATTTTGGACAGCAAGTGCAGCACCTAGGCGCTGCTGGGAGGACAAGTAAGGTCAAAATGGGCATTTTGCCATCTTTAGGGGATTTTCCATCTATTTTGAGGGATTCTAAAAGCCTCTAATAAGTTTTTGGAAGGGGAGAATAGTGAGGGGAAGCCAAGAAGCAAAGGAGAACAAGGAGACTTGGAGAGAAGAAGGCCATTCTTAGAGACAAGCCATTCTTGGAGACAAGGAAAGCTTCAACCATTATTTCTACTTCACAAATTGGTGAACAATTTTCATGTTCTTTCTTAAGTGTTTCTTGAATTTATATTCATACATGAGGAGCTAAACTTTCCTTTCTAGAGGATGATGTAACCTTATTTGAACCTATGTTATGAATTCCAAATAATATTAGTTTAACTTATTCATCTTGTTTGTGTTATTTTGTTTAGTATTTCATCCTGATTAATTGGCCACTAATTGAGATAGTTTGACATATGAGATTCTACACTCAAGAGAGGGAATATTATACATGATCATAGGGATAACACAACCTAGGAATCATAGAGTTGAGAAGCTTATGTAACCTTTGAAATTTTGAAGAAGAATTCATTGAACTTTTGTAGAGTTTACTCTTGAATTTTTATAAAGATATCAAAATTCATGTTAGAACTTATAGTCAATTCGGCACTCAACAGAGGGAATTGATGAGCTTAGGAATTCTTAACTTACATGTGTTATTAACTTGAATTGGTATATTTTGGAAGAAAGAACATAGGTGAAATTAGGTGAGTCATTCCTCTATAATTTCTTGCTCATAAGGTGTTTGTTGAATTGCTTCTAAAAACTCCATTCTTGTCTATGCTTTTTTATCTTACTTTACTTTGTTTACTAATCATCATTCAATTTTCTAGATAAAATTAGGACTATTTAAACTATGGTACTTAATGCAATTTTTTATTACAATCTTTGTGGATACGATACTTAACTTATCATTATATTAAAATTGACACCGTGCACTTGCGGTTTGCATAAATTTCACGAACAAGTTTTTGGTGCTGTTGCTGGGGATTATTTTATCATAATTGCATTAATATTGTTATGACTTAGTCTTGATTTTAGTTTAGATTGTTTTTACTTTCTTCCCATATTTTGATGTTGTTTTGTCTTACATTGGATTATACGTATTTGTATACGTAAGACTAAAAGTCTTGACTTGGATTATTTTGATCTAAAAATTGAGCGAACTCTTCGAGCTATTAGAGTAGCAAAAAGAGTTGACGATCAAACCATGGCAGATAACCCCAATAATGTTAATGTGAACGCCAATCTTCCATTGCAACAACCACTACCACAACGAGCTATTCGGGACTATTTTCAACCAACCATGAACCAAAACTACTCTGGGATAGCTCGACAATCGATCAATGCTAATAATTTTGAACTTAAACCAGCTCTCATTAGCATGGTGCAACAAAACCAATTTGGAGAAAGTGTGGTGGAGGATCCAAATGCGCACTTAGCTATATTTTTGGAGATTTATGATACCATCAAAACGAATGGAGTGCCCGATGATGCCATTAGACTTCGCTTATTTCCATTCTCTCTTTGAGACAAAGCTAGGCTATGATTATAATCTTTTGCACCATATAGCATACTGAGTTGGAATGACTTGACACAAAAATTCCTTGCTAAGTACTTTCCACCAAGCAAGACACTTCAACTCAAGAGTGAGATAGTTCAATTCCGTCAAAAAGATTTTGAGCTACTATATGAAGCTTGGGAGAGGTTTAAAGATTTTCTAAGAAGGTGTCCTCAACATGGTTATGAGGCTTGGCGACAGGTACAATACTTCTTTAATGGTTTGGACAGGCGAACTCGAACCATAATAGATGTTGCCGCAAGTGGGACTTTGATGTCTAAGATTGCTAATGAAACCCATATTTTGCTAGAGGAGATGGCTACTAATATCTATCAATGGCCTTCCGAGAGGTCTTCCATAAAAAAGATTGCCGATGTTCTTGAAGTAGATTCATTTACACAATTAGCTGGACAAACTTCTGCTCTTTATAACCAAATTGCAGTTTGGACTTCTAACGGAGTTTCTCAAGGAATGGACTCCATGGCATCCACCAGCACTTCATTTATGGACACCAAAGGTAATGAGTAGGTAAACTTTGTCAATAATCATAATTTTAATTTCAGGGAAAATCAACTACCTACTCACTACCATCCGGGGCTTAGAAATCATGAGAATTTTCCCTATGCTAATAATCGAAATGTGCTTCAACCCCCACTGGGTTACAACAATCCACCACATCCAAACCCTCAAGTAGGTGAGAATAAGGCATCTGTGGAGGATTTGATCAGTACTTTCATTGGTAAGATAAGAGCCCGATTAAATAAAGATGAAGTGAAGATAGACAACACTGAGACTCAATTGGGGCACCTAGCTTCAAGTTTAGGAGCTCAAATGAAATCAATGGAGACTCAAATTGGACAGCTTGCTATTGAAATTAATGCTCAAAAACATAAAAGAAACTTTCCAAGTGATACGAAAATGAATCCAATGGAGTATTGCAAAGCTATCCAACTTCGAAGTGGAACCAAAATCAAGAGGCAGGAAATGCAAAGTTCTAAAGTTGATGAGCCAATGGAAAGCACCTCAAGTGAAAGTCCTATGGAGAAACAACCAAATAAAGAAGAAATGTAATCAAATGAACAAACAGGGGCTGAGAAGATAAAATCTACTTCTAACTTTGAAACTTCTAAATTTAATGATCCCATTCCTTTTCCACAAAGATTTCAAAAGAAAAAGATTGATTCACAATTTGCAAAATTTCTAGAAATCTTCAAGAAAATTCATATTAATATTCCTTTTGCAGATGTTCTTGAGCAAATGCCCAACTACGCCAAGTTCATGAAAGATTTGATGTCAAGAAAAAGGCGATTGGTGGAGTTTGATATCGTGAATCTCACAGGGGAGTGTAGTGCTATTTTACAGAAAAAGCTTCCTCAAAAATTGAAGCATCCATGGAGTTTTACTATTCCTTGTACCATAGGAGGATCTTTCTTTGATAAAGCATTATGTGATCTTGGAGCAAGTATTAATTTGATGCCACTTTTTATTTTCAGGAAATTAGGAATTGGAGAAGTCAAGCCATCCACAATCACCTTGCAATTGGCGGATAGGTCTCTCACTTATTCAAGAGGAGTTGTTGAAGATGTATTGGTAAAAGTGGATAAATTCATATTTCCTGTAGATTTTATGGTGTTAGATATGGAGGAAGACCAAGAAATTTCTTTAATTCTTGGTCGACCATTCCATACTACGAGGCGTGCTTTGATTGATGTGCAACGCAGTGAATTCACTCTAAGAGTTGATGAAGATGAAGTGATGTTTAACATTTATCGTGCATTGAAGTTTCAAAAGGAACTACATACTTGTAATAGGATTGAAATGTTAGAAACTTGCTTGCATGATCATTTCCTCAAACAAATTCCTATCAAACCCTTAGAGAGATGCATTATTCATTTCATAATGCAAGGTAATGACCATGATATTGATAATGATGATTTATTTAATGCATTACTTGCTTTTTCTTGAATTAGGAGAGGTATAGTTAAAAAAGAATAATGCAAGGAAGCAATAGGAGATACCATAATCAAGGACCAAACAATATCACCAGAGTTGAAAGCACTTTCCGAGCATTTATGGTATGAATTTCTAGGTGCTAACAACATGTATCTAGTAATTATTTCTGCATCCCTATCTCCTTTAGAGGTTGAGAAATTGCTTTATGTTTTAAGAGAGCATAAATCTGCTATTGGTTGGTCAATTTCAGATTTAAAAGGTATTAGTCCTTCAATTGTCATGCATGAAATCTTAATGGAAGAATCTTATAACCCATCTATTGAACATCAACATAGACTAAATCCTACAATGAAAGAGGCTGTAAGAAATGAAGTCTTGAAATGGTTGAATGCTGGAGTTATTATGCAATTTCTGTTAGTTCTTGTGTAAGTCCAGTTCATGTAGTTCCAAAAAAGTGTGGCATAACCATAATTCAAAATGATAATAATAAATTAATACCAACAAGGACGATCACAGGTTGGCGAGTGTGTATTGATTATACAAAACTCAACAAAGCTACTCCTAAAGACCATTTTCCCCTCCTATTTATTGATCAAATGTTAGACCAACATGTAGGGTATCAATACTATTATTTTCTCGATGGTTATTCGGGGTACAATCAAATTATCATAGCACCTGAAGACCAAGAGAAAACAACATTCACATGCCCTTATAGTACCTTTACTTTTCGAAGAATGCCATTTGGATTATGTAATGCCCCAGCCATATTTCAAAGATGCATGATGGCAATTTTTCATGATATGGTGGAGAACATAATGGAAATTTTTATGGATGATTTTTCAGTATTTGGCTCCTCATTTGATTTATGTCTACATTATTTTTCTCTTGTTTTGCAGAGATATGAGGAGACTAACCTTGTTTTAAATTGAGAAAAATGCCATTTTATGGTAAAAGAAGGTATTATTTTGGTCACCGAGTGTCCTCCGAAGGACTTGAGGTAGACCGACCAAAAATTATTGCTATTGAAAAACTTCCACCACCAATCAATGTGAAAGCTATTCATAGTTTTTTGGACATGCCGGGTTTTATAGAAGATTCATTAAAGATTTTTTAAAAATTATAAAACCTTTGTGCAACCTTTTAGAAAAAGATAAATTATTTGACTTTAATGTTGATTGCTTATAGGCCTTTGATCATATCAAGAAGGATCTCATTTCAGCTCCTATTATGGTGGTACCAGATTGGACCCAACTATTTGAACTTATGTGTGATGCTAGTGATTATACGGTTGGAGCAATGTTAGGACAAAGAAAAGATAAAATTTTCAGGGCCATTTACTATGCAAGCCGAACACTTGATGATGCTCAACAAAATTACACCACTACTAAAAAAGAATTGTTAGCCGTTGTGTTTTCATTTGATAAATTCCTTGCTTAACTTGTAGGTACCAAGGTGATAGTGTATACCGATCATACTACTATTAGGTACCTCTTTGCCAAAAAGGATGCAAAACCAAGGCTAATCCAGTGGATACTCCTTTTTCAAGAATTTGATATTGAAATCAAAGATAAGAAAGGAAGTGAAAATATGGTTGCGGATCACTTATCGAGGTTGGAGCATAAAAATGAAAACTTTAAAGGACCAATTAAAGAATTTTTCCCAGGTGAGTTTATTTTGGCAATCAAAGATAGTTTACCTTGGTATGCAGATTTTGTGAATTATCTTGCAGGTGGATTATTACCCCACGACCTCCATATCATCAAAAGAGAAAATTCTTACATGATGTGAAATCATATCCATGGATGATCCTTTGCTCTTCAAAAGGTGTTCAGATTCTATTATTTGGAGATGCATTCTAATGGAAAAAACAAATGAAATTCTTAAGTACTGTCATTCATCCCTTTGTGGTAGTCATTTCGGACCTACAACGACAACTTCTAAGGTATTGCAATCTAATTTTTATTGGCCATCTTTCTTTAAGGATTGTTATGCTTTTGTGTAGACATGTGACTAGTGTCAAAGGACTGGAACAATTACCAGACGCTATGAGCTTCCTTTGACTAACATGATGGAAGTTGAACTCTGTGATGTTTGGGGGATTGACTTCATGGGACCATTTCCTCCATTAAATGGCCGATCATACATTTTGCTTGTTGTGGATTATGTTTCTAAGTGGATAGAAGCAATTGCCTCACCTACTAATGTGTAATACCCACTACTCGACAACTAGATATCTAGTGTAATTTGACATGATAGAACCTGTGTGCATGCATGGAATATTTTTTTTTTGTAACACTTTAGAAAAAGATAAATCACTTCTTACATGCACAACCCTATTTTAAATACTTTCTCACACATGTCATGTATATAGCAGGATTAGTATTTATATAAAAGCACAACACTTATAACGACCACAATATTTACATACTCTATAAAAACACAACACCGACAACGACCACAATATTTACATACTATATAAAAGTACAACACCCACAACGATCACAATATTTACATACTTATTTATAGTAAAGTTTTAAAAGCAAAATATAGAACCAGTCTAAAAATATAACACAATAGACTTAAAATATAACAAGCCAACAAAATAGCCCAACAGGTCGTCATCCATGTACACACTCCCTCAAACACCTGTAGGAACTCCAACAGCCGCCCAGCCAGTAAATCATGCTTCAAGCATCACCGTACTCACCTACAATGCATAAACTATATGAGCTAACGCTCATTAAGTAATAATTATGCATGTCAAAGAATAATCCACAATATTTAGTCATGCATCTCAAAATGCTATACCCACAATGCAATTTTATGCATGAAAATATTTCTCTCAAAATCATTTCTTTCTTAGGTCCCCTAGCCAACACTACTATCCATGCATTGGAAAAGAGCTTTGTACACTGCCATAATCTAATGGTCAATAATCATATAAGTATTCAAATTCATGCATACTCATACGCATGCAAATCCATACCACGTGAACTTATAATCCATGCATAAAACCATGCAAATCCATGCATGCTTCAGTGCACTAGTAGTAGTCAACAAAATATTTTTCTTTATCAGAATCATGGCGTGCAATGCAAGATTAATCACAATGCTCGTATATGATGCATGCATGTGTCAATGATAATTCCCATGTATGTATGCTCAATAGAGAGCCCTCTACTATGCGCATATGATTTATGATATTATATATAATTCACACATCTACTATGTCTATGCATTGTAGTTGTAAATGAATCTTTACTTACGTTTCACTTGGTTGGTGGCTTAGTATAGATTTGTTTACTGTTCCCCTCCAATCTTAGATATAAAATAGCCTGTAATATTACCAACATCAAGAACCATTCCCAATTTGACAAGTTGAAAGTACAAAATATCATACTAAGACCTTAAATACTAAGTTATCTAGGTTTTACAAACTAAAACCAAATCTAGTCCCTCCAATACCTTAATTTCTCATCTTAGATACATGTAAACATCATATAATTGAAGTATTACAACTCTAATATCATGTACCTAATTGTTAACACTCAATAGCAACATGTCTAGGTTGAAATATGTTAAATTATCAAATGGGACAGATTCACATTTTCATATTTACTTGCTATCCAATTTAGTTGCCTGATAATTTTAACATCCCTAAAAATATCCAATCACTCCCAAATTTTTACCACAGTTAGATAATATGTATATAAATGTAACCAAATCATAGAATTGCTAAAACTCATGGATATAGCTTCCCAAGTTTAGCTCTCTTCACAACATACTGAAACAGATTGTTTTCCTACTGTGACAGTTTTGCACACTTCACGACATTAATGGTTTTGGCACCCTTACGTTTATTCAATCTCTTCCAAATTTTTACCACACTTATATAACATATACACAGAGACAATAAACTTATATTATTGCCTAAACTAATTGATTTAGCTCCCCTAATTTAGTCTCCTTCACAGCACACCAAAATAGATTTTGCTACTTTGGTAATTTGAGTGTTTCTCCAATATCATTTCTATTTCAATTTCTAACTGATCAAAATTCATTCCAATACTCTTAACTCATATATAAACATGTATATGATGATAATTATAGGTTTTATTCAACATACCATACACTTTTGAAGCCTAAAACACAAAAATACTGCAAGGTGACAATTTTTAGCACAAGTGTTTTCTAACAAATATTTCCAACCACAAACCCTTTCTTTATGCATCAAAGCCTATCTAATAACATCCTAACACATTTAAAAATAATATTCAAAGTTATATCAAGTACCCTATCTAGTTTTGTTACAAACTTAGTAGATAATAGAGAATATGTACCTCCAATGATAGAATACTAAACATAAATTTTATACCTGCTATTACTAATGAGTCTGCCTCAACATTGTATTAAACAAAATCTTAAAATACATGGCCAATATTATTCATGAAATACAAAATAAATTATACAACAAATAAAACTTATTGGCATGGTTGTGCTCCACCAGTTTCAAAGATAATGTACTTGGACAGTCTACATAACCACAAACCGGGCTCTGACACTACTCTATAATCCCCCCCCCAACAATAAATATAGATATTGGTATAACAATAATTTTGACAAGGCAGCAGATGTGTGTGCATTTATATATATATATATATATTTTGTCAAATGTAACACTTTGAGAAAATAGTAAAATATTTTCTCACATATAACCCTATATATAGAAAAATCATGATTTATATAAAAATACAACACCCATCATAGTCACACTATTCTCAAACTTATTTATTATAAAATTTCAATAGTTATATAGGACACAACATCCCAAAATTATAATACGATAGACTCAAAAATTAAAATAATAATCTATACTTTCAGAAGAAGTAAGGACATTTTGCATTTTGTAACCCTTTACCTATAGACAACAATTTACACAATAATAATGATTGTAAAAATTAGAATATACTCACAACACAACCTAGTAGGTCGTCATTCATGTACACTGATCCTCATAACATGTAGAAACCCCAATGGCTTGCCTAGTAAGTCTATACTATTAAGTATCACCAGACTTACCTACCATGCATAAACTATCTAAACTAACACTCATCAAGTAAAGATTATGTATGTCAAAGAATAATCCACAATATCAAGTCATGCATCTCAAAATGCCCACAATGCAATTCCATGCATCAAAACATTTCTTTCAAAATTATTTCTTTCTGGGGCCCCTGACCAATGCTACTATGCCGTGCACCAAAAAAAAGCTCTGCACATCGTCATAATCTAATGGCCAATAATTATATAAGCATGCAAATCCATGCACGCGAACCTGCAAATCCATGAATACTTCGGTACACTAGTAGCGGTCAACAAAAATATTTTTCTTTCTCAGAATCATGCCACGCAATGCAAGATCTTTCACAATACTATATATGATGCATACACATGCCAATGCCCATGTGTGTATGCTCAATGGACATGAATGATAGTAATGCGTGCCCTCTGCCATGCACATATGATCTATGTTATTACGTATCAGTCACACATTTACTATGTTTATGCATTGTAGTTGTAAATTAATCTTTACTTACCTTTGATCGGTTGTGTGTTATTTCAAGATTTCTTAAATATTACTCTCCAACCCTAGATGTGAAATAGTGTGTAAAAATAGAAGATATCAATCAACATCCTCAATTAACAAGTTCATTATACCTAATGTAGTATAAACTTCTTGAATATCAATTTAACTAAACAACCTTAGCACTTAGAAATTATAACCGAATACAACCTTTTATGCACCTTTGTTCCACATCTTAAATATGTACTGACCTTATTTAATTGATGTATTATAACTTTTATAACATCCCCCTAAATTTTAGGGATCAAATGCACCACATCTATGTTGGAATGTGTAAATGAACCAAATGGGATAGATTCATAATTTCACATTTTTTGGCTCTCACATTAATTTGCATGATGATTTTGACATCCATAGACATATTCATTCACTCCCCAATTTATATCACACTTAGATAACATCAAAAAAATGTAATCATGTCATAGAATGGCTATAACTCATGGATATAGCTTCCCAAGTTCAGTTCTCTTCATAGCATACTAAAACAGATTTTTCCTACCGTGATAGTTTTGCGCACTTCATGACATTAATGATTTTGGAATTCTTACGTATATTCAATCACTCCCAAATTTTTTACACACTTAGATACATATACACAGAGACAAATATGTTATAGTCGTGCCAAAACTAATAGATTTAATGCTGAAAAACCAGTCCCCTTCACATATGACAGAATCTAAAATTCGATGGTGATAATTTTGAGCATCTCTTCAATATCATTTCCTATTTCAATTTCTAACCAATGAAAATTTATTTCAATACTTTTAAGTTATATATAAACATGTATATGATGATACTTATAGGTTTTAGTCTACCACAAATATTTTCCATTAAGTGTTTGTCATCATAAACATTTTCTTTGTGCACCAAAGTCTAACTAAAAACTTTCTGACATTTTTATAAGAGATGTTGAAAGCTTAATACACAATAAAACCATTCAGAATAATCTGAATACCAAAAGCAAAATTGTATGTAAGTGTTACCTATGCAAATTTTGAGGTTAAACTTGATGGTAATCATTTTTCCTTTACTTTTCTTGTTTTTATTTCAACTTGGAATCAATTTGGAGCACTTGGAGACCTTAAGGTGTGTGTTTAGAAGTTTAAAATGGCTAAAATGAGGGTCTGGTCATGACTTAAGGGTGAAGAAAAGCTTGAGGTGACATTTGAGGTTCTTCCTTAAGCTTGGTAGCAAGCATGCGGTGTCAAGTTGTGGTATAAATCTGACATTTCACCCATGTTTCAAGCCTAGATCAGTTGTATCTTACTACACATTAATTTTATTACATCCTATTTTAATTACCACAAGATCTCATAGATAATTCATAAGCTAATTTCCTAGAAGTTCATTTAATTTCTTAACCCGATTCTGGAATAATTATCCATATTAAATATTATATAATCTTATACATAAATGAATATTGTAATATCACCTTTCAATCATAATATCTTATATCCAATGCCCCAATTATGAAATTTACCCATATATACATTTGAAATACCTAGATGAAATTGAATTAAATCGTATAAGCTTACTAGTAATACTTTTAACACTTCCAAAATTATAACCTACATATCTCCCATCTATATCCAATATTGATCAACCTCATTTTCTTCTTATTTCATTATAAAATCAACTACTTAGATTAGAAAATTCAATAACTAATACCATGCAAGAGGTTCAAACTTAAGTTTAATATTCAAGAATGTCGTATAAATTATGCAATGTCAATAGAAATGCAAGTAGTATATTAAATTAGCACGTAATGCATGAATTATATTGGTCAAGTGAGTAGTGTGAGATTTGGCTATTACAATACACGACATATGATTTATGATATTATATATAATTCACACATGTATTATGTCTATACATTATAGTTGCAAATGAATCTTTACTTACCTGTGATCGATTGTGTGTTACTTCTATGTTTCTTAAGTATTACTCCCCAACCCTAAATGTGAAACAATCTGTAAAAATACAAGATATCAATCACCATCCTCAATTAACAAGTTCATCACACCTAATGTAGTATAAAGATCTTGAATCTCAATTTAACTAAACAACCTTACCACTTAGAAACTATAACCGAATATAACCTTCTACATACCTTTGTTCCACATCTTAAATGTATAATAACCTCACTTAATTGATGTATTATAACTCTTACAATATTTCCCTAAATGTTAGGGATCAAATGCACCACATCTTTGCTGGAACATGTTAATGAACCAAATGGGATAGATTCACCACTTCACATTTTCTTGCTGCCATATTAATTTTCATGATGATTTTGACACCCTTAGACATATTCATTCACTCCATAATTTTTATCACACTTATATAACATCAAAAATAATGTAACCATGTCATATAATGGCTAAAACTCACGGATATAGCTTCTCAAGTTCAGCTCCTTTCACAGCATACTGAAAATAAATTTTTCCCACCGTGATAGTTTTACGCACTTCATGACATTAATGGTTTTGGCACCCTTAAGTATATTCAATCACTCCTAAATTTTTATCACACTTATATAACATATAAAAAGACACAACCAGGTCATATCCTTTCCAAAACTAATGGATTTAATACTGTAAAACTAGTCCACTTCACATATGACAGAATCTAAAATTCGATTGTGACAGTTTTGAGCATCTCTTCAATATCATGCCCTATTTCAATTTCTAACCGTTGAAAATTTATTCCAATACTCTTAAACCCATATAGAAATAATTATAGGTTTTATTCAACATACCATACACTTTTGAAGCTTAAAACACAATAAAATAGTAAGGTAACAGTTTTTGCCACAAGTATTTCCTATTAAGTGTTTGTCATCAAAAATACTTTCTTTGTGCACCAAAGTCTAACTAAAAACTTCCTAATACTTTTATAAGAGATATTTAAAGCTTAGTAAACAATAAAACTATTCAGAATAATCTGAAAACCAAAGGTAAAATAGTAGATAAGTGTTGCCTATGCAGATTTTGAGGTTAAACTTGATGGTAATTATTTCTCCTTTACTTTTCTTGCTTTTATTTCAACTTGGAATCAATTTGGAGCACTTGGATACCTTAAGGTGTGTGTTTGGAAGATGAAAATGGCTGAAATGAAGGTCTGGTTGTGGCTTAAGGGTGAAGGGTTTGAGGTGTTAGCTTAATCTTAATACGAAAGCATGAGGTGGCATGTAATGGTATAATCTGATTTTCTCCCTTATCTTATAGCCCTAATCTTGTGTGTCTCACATATTCTTATTTGGTTGCAACCTATCTTAGTCACCATTCATTCCCATAGGTAATTCCTATGTCCATTCATTCGATCGCCAAACTGATTGACATCTGATTCTTAAATTATTATCTAGTTTGCATTTCTAAAATCATATGCACATATGGACCTTGTATTATGACACTTAAATCATATTATATCATGTCCAATATCCCAAATATGTTAATCCATGGATGTATACTTTTAAAAACCTCGATCTAATTAAATTGAATCATATAAACTTACTAGTATCACCTTTAACACTTCCAAAATTATAACATATAACCTATGAATATCCAATATAATCTATTTTTTTTCTTATTTAAATATAGAATTTCTTAATTAGGTTATAAGATCTCAACCACTTATATCATGTGATAGCATTAGAGGTCCAATGATTAAGAATGCTATATAAGATGCCATGTAAATATTAATGCAAATTAGCATATAAGTAGCATGTAATGAATGAATCACATTGTCCAAGTGAGTTGTGAGAGGTTCGGGTATCACACCGCGGCCCAAAAATTCCAGGCCATGGCCCTTATGCAAAAACTACAAAATAGAAAATTTAGAGCCACGGCCACAAAATCTTGAGTTGTTGCTACAGAAAAATATTCTCTAGTGGATTTTAATGACAAGTAGCGAAAAAAGACTCATTTTGGCATCTTTTTTGTTTCCCGCACCTTAGATACAGTACATACATCACACATACCATATGACCCATATTTGTACACTATACACA
>JAGSPU010000076.1:0-80307 GCA_019321725.1 Paulownia fortunei | reverse complement strand
AAAGAGCTTGTGAGAAAGCTGAGCACACCACCTTCTGGTTCAAAAGATTTGCATTTCCCTACCCCCTACTCACAAAATGGTTGGGGACAATTCAAAAGCTGCCTCTGGAAGCAGCACTTGTCTTACTGGAGAAGCCCTTCTTACAACTTAATGCGCTCCATTTATATGCTTTTTGCAGCTTTTCTTTTTGGCTTGCTGTTCTGGGATCAAGGCAAGAAAATGTAAGCACATTATCTTGGACAAAGCTTAATAACTTCTGTATTGCTGCTAACTAAACCTTCGTCTATCAGTGTAGCTCCTCCATTAAGAGTAGGTGTCGTCCAATATTTGGATAGATGTTAGTGCCATTCAAGGAAAATATTTTTTAAGCGAGCATAAAAAAACCGAATTCTAATATACACCACTTTAATAGTTAATCAAGAAAATTGAATTCTTAGAAACTTAATGCTGTTTGTTTAGTTGACCATTTCTTATTTTTAAATAAAATCACAAAGTAGGCTATGATATCATCATGGGAATTTCTTCGACAAAAGTGAATCTACATTTCTCTCAACGGACAAATATTCTTGCCTGAACTCTTTTGACTATATTCCTGAAGTCTGAATCTCTGTGTGTACCTACTCACTCACACACTGTTTCTTTAATGGTCTAACATTGTTTTGCTCCTTCTTTCACCTGTTTTGATAGACATAATCAGCAGAGTCTATTCACTCTGCTTGGTTCAGTGTATAGCTCAACGCTCTTCTGTGGCATAAACAATTCATCTTCAGTTCTGCCATATGTCAGCACAGAGCGAACTGTTCTCTACAGAGAAAGATTTGCTGGAATGTATGCTTCATGGGCTTATTCAGCCGCACAGGTATGCTACAGTCTGCATTATTTGTGGCTTGATTTCATCTTTGATTTCATCTTGACCTTAACACCTATATGGAGTTCAGGAATTTGAATGCAACTTCTATATCACAACTTATGTTTATAGGTATATCAAAAAGAGCTTTCCACAAATTTTTCATCAAGGAGCAAAATTCAAAGGAAAATCTTTTCCAGTTAAATAACTTTAAACCTTCTTGAACTGACTATATGCCGACAAATATAATCTATCTTGGTTCCTTAGTTTCAAGAAGTTATCACTCAATCGAAACAACTTATGAAAGGGCTCATAGTTCAGTAAGATCATCAGTAATTATAGCTCATGGTGTACCCCTTGATTTTACAGGTCGTAATCGAGATTCCATATCTCTTAGCCCAAGCAATTGCTTTCACAGTCATCACATATCCAATGATTGGATACTACTGGTCCGCATATAAGGTCTTTTGGTATTTATACACTATGTTTTGTACACTGCTATACTTCACTTATCTCGGAATGATGTTGGTTTCAATAACCCCAAGCTTTCCAGTAGCTGCCATTTCGCAGTCAGCCTTTTACACAGTGTTCAATCTGTTTGCTGGATTTCTGATCCCTCACCCGGTTAGTTATTTCTTTACATGCAATTTCGATACTGTTCTTACTTTTTATGAAACATTGCCATAGTTGTCTAATGCGGTACTTCACGTTTACTTCAATAACCTGACAACCTAGATATGGGCTTAAACTAGTTTTTTGTTTCCTTCAATTAGCACAATTCTTGAAGGGATATTTATTAGCAAAACAATGTTAACACAACTCAAAATTACAGAAAAGCATTAGAGTTTTATGATCACAAAAAGAAACTAGCGTCTTTCTGAATAATAGTCGATCATAACTTCTTTGATAACTTATACCACATATATCATCGATGACAAATTTATACATAGAGAAATTAATTGCATCATTGTCAAAAGCTTCCTGATATATTGTGTTCTTCATTTACAGCAAATTCCCAGGTGGTGGATCTGGTTTTATTATGTGGTTCCTACTTCTTGGTCATTAAACGCCATGCTTACTTCACAATTTGGTGATATTGAAAAGAAAATCATAGTGTTTGGAGAAACCAAAACAGTAGCAGCCTTTCTCAGAGATTACTTTGGATATCGCCACGACCTTTTACCTCTTGTTGCTGTAATGTTGATTTTGTATCCTGTTATTTTTGCTTCTCTTTTTGCATATTGTATTGCGAAGTTGAACTTTCAAAGGAGGTAGCGATTTGTAATCACTTGCATGTTATTAACTTGTTTTCAGTAATTTCTTATTCGACCAAATTAACCTTCTTTAAATGTCTATCAGACAATGTTCTATAAATTTATTGTAGCTGCTTAGCTCAAATAACCCTATCATTTGAGATTACTTCAATAATATTTTTCTCTTAGATGACCCCTCCGCCATGTTTATAATTTTCATCACATCTTAAATACATGTATCAAAGTTCTCAAGGTTAAGAAATTTGTGCATGTAGAAAAAAATATTTGATCCCTCTGTCATTTTATAATTTTTATCATTGTCTTGAGTATAAGTATCAAGTTGTCAAAGTTAAGAAACTTGCACCCATAGAAAAACTTAATCTGATTACGAACAATATGTGAAATGCATGTATATATATATTTGTTTGCTTGTAGAAAAATCTTTGCTCTTGATCTTGTTGGAATATCTATTGTTAGATGAAGAACTAAATCTAAATTAATGCATTTCTGAAACAATATATGATCATTAGGCACATCTTAGCTAGAAATTTGTCCCACAAGTGGTGGGTCGCAAGAACGAAAAGATTCTTATGTTAGCACAAACCCTCAAATGCATTGCATTTGGAGAAACTTTCATAAAAAAAATTGGCAGATGGTACTACATCTTATTTAACATTTCTTATCATATTATTTGACTATAAACATTGGAGGCTTTCGTCACATCATTGTTATTATTCTTTCACAATTCTCCCTTATTTTTGGATCTTTCCTTCACACTCATGGATACTTGCAACTTCCATAAGCTGTATCACCATAAACATAAATTGAATTATATGGAGCTCATAAGTAATGAAGGCTATCAAAACCTAGTAGATAAATAGATAAAAAAATAGATAAATATAAAGAGAGAGAAATTACATGGATCTGTGATTGTTATAGTGCCAATATCAAAGTTGCATGCACCACGATTTTTATAGACCAAATTCAGAGCATAGCTTGCATGACTGACTATGGTGTTAGGATTAAAACATGTACCACCTACTTGAATGGCTGTACAGTCCACAACTCCGCAAGCATAATCTATAAATCCTTGTAGCTTATCAATCGGAGCATTTACTTGTACGACGCACCAATTGATAGCCTAAAGTAATATAATTTATTTCAAATCAACAAATCAAGATTTTGTAAGTATCAACCATTGACACTAAATAATTTTTTAAAAACCAAATTCAGTGCTGATTTGTGAAAAAAATAAAAACCAACTTACTTGTTTCTGACCAAGTGATTTGGAGTTTGTGTCATAAGCATATACAACACCCAAAAGGTAGCAGAGAAGAAATAAGGAGAGAAAACTATTTTTCCCCATCAGAACTTTGTTTATAATGCAACAATGATTAGGTTTGTGTTTTCTGTATGAATTTTTTTGATAAATTTATTGAATTTAAATACTAGGTGCTACATGTTCAGACATGGAAATCTAGTTAGTATAATCAATTGAGAATGCTTAATCTTTATAATCTAGAGGATATTGATAATACAACATAAATGTTAGCTAATTATGACAATCTAATATGTAACCTTTGTCTCAAATATTTTTTATTTATGATAAATATCATCCGCAAATTATAAAAACTGATAATAACTATCCATTTAGAATTATAATACTAGTTGGAAAATAAAGTTCTTGCATTCTACTCTTGTGTATAACATATTTTAGTATTTTAGATTATAAGTGACTATCATGAAATTTACATGTTACATTACTTGGTTTTTGATAATAAAAGTATGAGGATATGCCATTGGAAATATATAATGTCAGATTTAAGCATTTTTGTCATTTAAACTTTTAATTGATTGTTAAATTACAAGAATTACAATTTGTTGGGAATAGTAATAATCTTAGAAGTTTCAAAAGAAATCTTGATTCTTATTATATAAATATATTGCGTAACAATGAAGTAAATAATAAGTATGGGTAACACCGTACAAAAGACAATTAGATTAAATGCATGTAACAAATTAGATTATTTGTCTTTTCAATCTCTAAGTATATGAATTTTTTTAGTTTGAATTGAGTTTAGATGAACCCAAGGCAATTATATAGTAAGTGAACTCCTATTGACTAATTACAAGACAAGTATGATTGTACTTACCAATTACCATGTAATTAATTGGATTTAGCAAATTTAGCAAAATTTAACTTTAACGAAAAAAATTATTGTTTGTAATATTTCAAGTATCTTTAATTGTACTTACCAATTACCATGTAATTAATTGGATTTAGCAAATTTAGCAAAATTTAACTTGAACGAAAAAAAAATAATGTTCGTAATATTTCAAGTATCTTTAATGTGGTAAAAAAGACCAAATTAATGAACAATTCACAATATGTGAAGTAGTAAATATATAGAATACCCACTTCACCAAGTCTTTACTAATACAAATGCTACAAATTTATAATTCAGATGGTTAAAATTTGGATGTTGATTGGATTTGAGCTAACAATTAAGATTGTTGTCTCAAAATTCTATGGCAAAACTTCTTATTTACAAGATTTAGTCCTTTAAACGGAAAGGCCTCTGCATTACCTTTTTCTCTGATCAATGTGGCATCAACATGTGCATCTTTAGACTATGTTTGGTTAACATTAGGCGAATATTTTCTTTTTCCTTGGAACATATGATGTTTTAGGCTCAAATCCTAGGATGTATGAGAATTTGTCTCATTTATGTAGACTTACACTAGTTTTTTATTCTCTACAATTATCACACTTCTTGAAGGAGAATTTATTAACAAAACAACGTAGCACAACCCAAAATTATTGAAAGGCATTAGAATTTATGATCACAAAAAGAAACAATCATATTTCTTAATAATAATGGACATATATTCTTGATAAATTCACACCATAGTATCATCCGTGACAAATTTAAACATAGAGAAATTAACCGCATTATTGTCAAAAAATTTCTGATAAATTGTGTTCTTCATTTACAACAAACTCTTAAGTGGTGGATCTGGTTTTATTATGTGGTTCCTACTTCTTGGTCATTAAACGCCATGCTTACTACACAATTTGGTGATATAGAGAAGAAAATCATAGATTCATAGTGTGTGGAGAAATAAAAACATTGCTTTTCTAAGAGATTATTTTGGACCACGATCTTTTACCCCTTGTTGTTGCAATGTTGATTTTGTACCCTATTGGTTTTGCTTCTCTTTTTGCATATGATATTGGGAAGTTGAACTTTCAAAGGAGGTAGAGATTTGTATCCATTTGCTATTAGTAACTTCTTTTCACTAATTTCTTATTCAACCAAATGAAGCTCCTTAAATGTCCACCGGACAATGTTCTATAAATTTGATGTAGCCGTTTAGCCCATGTAACCTTATCTATTGATATTACTTCAATAATATTTTTCTCTCAGATTATCCCTCCATTATGTTTATGATTTTCATCATGTCTTAAATATACACATCAAGTCCTCAAGGTTAAGAAACTTGGGCATGTAGGAATATTTAATCTGATTAAGAATAATCTATGACAAATAAATATTTGTTCATTAGCAGAAAAATCCTTGGTCTTGATCTCGTTCAAAATTTGTTGTTGGATGCAGAACTCTAAATCTAGTTGTTAATTCTTTTTTGAAACAATATCTTAGGGTAAAATTGCATTTTTAATTGTGTATGTTGGGTTGAATAGATATTTCATCCTATAATTTTTTTGGGCACTATTTCGCAAAACATTAATTTTTAAAATTTGCAGTTTTAATTTGATTTTGCCCAAAATTTCCTATTCCTCACGAGAACAATTGACTTGTCATGGTGGGCTGCTTATGTGGACTCAATTTTAGAATTTTTATTTTTTAAATAAAAAATTGTTGATGTGTATCCTATTTAGACAAAAAGGAGAGGGGATAACAAAAAATTGATTGACATGTATATAGAAAATGGAGGAAAAATAAACTCAAATAAAAAAAAATATTTGATTTAGTTAATATATAAATCTGTTTACAATTAGCAAAATATCAAAAAATAAAAAAATATTTTAAAAAAACTTTGGGCAATGAATTGGGTAGTGGACCCACCTTCAGCTTTGCTGAACCCCTGTAGAACTCATTTTCTGAGAGTAGGCGATTCTTGGGAAGTAGTTAGGCAACCTCCACTGGAAGAACCACAGGCCTGTACTCGTACGTGTCATCAAAGTACTTGTTGGAGTACAGGATCTACCTATTTTCTATTGACTTAAAAAATAGATTATCACACAAGATACTATAGAAAGTTTATCAGATACTTCGGGATCATTGCAAAGCCATTGACAGATCTTACCAAGAAGGGATAGTTTAAATGGAGCCTTATAGCTGAAACGACATTTCAAATATTGAAGGAAGCCATGACATCAACTCCAGTACTTCAATTTCCAAATTTTCAGAAGCCATTTGTTGTTGAGACTGATACCTGCTATTCTAGATTAGGGCTGTCTTGATGTAAGATAGACACCCTTTGGCATATATTAGCAAAGCTTTAGGGGACTAAGAACTTAGGGTTTCCTGTTATGAAAATGAGATGTTGGCGATCATACTAGGTGTGGAAAAATAGAGACCATATCTAATCCAAAGTTCTTTCATCATGAGAACTGATTAACACAACCTCAAATATCTATTGGAGCAAAAGATCTCAACCCCTCTACAACACAAATATCTCACTAAGCTATTGGGGTACAATTACACTATAGAATACAAGCGCGGGGTGGAAAGCAAAGTAGCAGATGCTCTTTCCAGAAGAGACATAAACGAGGGGCAATGTAATGCAACTACTACACTTAAGCCTTTGTGGAATTCTGAAATTCAGGAGAGCTATGAAGGAGATGAATTAGCACAAGATGCCATTTCTGACTGTATCATGTTTCCGTATAACATCTCACTATTCACATATGTTGATGGACTAATTAGATATAAAGGTAGACTGTATGTTGGCACTAACACTACTCTTAGGGATAAAGTAATAGATTTTATGCATGCATCCAGTATAGAGGGACATTCAGGCATCCATGGAATCTTACAAAGAGTAATTGCTATATTGCTATATTACAAAAGGGTGTCATAGTGCACTATTTGCCAACTCTGTAAGCCAGAGCATTGTAAGACTCCGGGTTTACTCCATCATTTACCAGTACCGAATCAAGCATGGACACATTTAACAATGAACTTCATTGAAAAGCTCCCCATATCTGAAGAAAAATACACTATTTGGGTGATCGTGGATAGATTCACTAAATACACTCATTTCTTTCCTTTACATCATTCTTATACAACCTTTAGTTTAGTGCTTGTTTTTCTTGAGTAGGTTTACAAGTTACATGGTCTTCCAACATCCATCACTTCAGATAGAGATAAAGTCTTTGTTAGTAAATTTCGGCATACCATCCTCAAATGGATGGACAAACAGAAAGAGTAAATCAGTGCCTTGAAACCTACTTGAGTTGCATGTGTGGCTCTTCCCCAAGATAGTGAACTAAATGGATTTCTTTGGCTGAGTGGTGGTATAATACAAACTACCACACATCAATAAACATGACACCATTTGAAGCTCTTTATGGCTACAAACCATCACATCTCACATTACGCATTTATCAATCAATATCTGTTATAAGAGTAGATGAACTGATCCATCATAGAACTTACATCCAGCAACACCTGAAGCATCACTTGAACCAAGCTTAACACCGAATGAAATTCTATGCTGACCGCAACCGAAGTGACAGATCACTGGCCATTGGAGATTGGGTCTTCCTCAAGCTTCGACCCTATACTCACTCCATAAAAGTAGATTGTGGAAGTTGAGTCCCAAATTTGCTGGCCCTTTCCAAGTACCATAATAGATTAGAACGGTTGCTTACAAACTGCAACTTCCTCCAAACGCCAGGATTCATTCGGTCTTCCACATCTTATGTGCTTAGGAAGAAAATAAGAGCATCTGACATGAGCATACCATCACTACCACCTTTTGATCAGAATGGCAAATTACTTCTTCAACCAGTCAAGATTTTAGCATGTCGTCTGATAAAGCGAAACAATGCAGTTGTTCCCAAAATCCTAATCCAATGGGACCACTTGCCTAAAGTTGAAGCCACTTGGGAAGACCATCAAGCCATTACCATGCAGTTTTCTCAGTTAGAGTCTTGAGCACAAGACTCTTAAAAGGGGGAGCAATGTTATATGAGAAGGAATAGGAAAAAATGTGGAAGAGAACACAACTTGTAGAAGAAACACGCTAGCAACAAAACAACATTGTGCAAGTTAGTAGGCGATACCGTTTGAAGTTAGATGAGAAATTGGGATTAGATAGTTAGCTTTGTACAAACTAAAAGAAAATATCTAATAAGAGCAAGCTAATTGATTGATTAAAAATAGAATAACTAATTAGTTAGCAACTAATCCTTTGGGTTAACTATCAATTGTATAAATAAACCATTTATAAAATCATTTGGCAGTTTTGGAAAAATACAAACTCATATATCTCTCTTAACCTTTTCTTTCTTCTTCACTTCTCTTTTTTTTCTTCTGTTTATCTCTCTCAGTTCTCTCTCTCTCTCTCAATTCTCTTTTCTTCCAACTTATTCTATAAAATTCATGGTAGAATATGTTCATGGTAATTAGATATTGGTAAACAACACAGTAAATCTGACTGGGTCATAACATTAGCCTTAGAGCTTAATCGATCTTGGCAATAGTGCACTCTGAAAGAATGGTAAGAACAAATACTCGAATGAAAGTGGATGGCTCTAGGAATGAAATGATAGAGCAGCAGGTCATGAAATTGAAGGAGGGATACCAGACACTGGAACATAATCTGTAGGAAATCATGAGACAATTAGATGGGATATCCTACCGCTTGGAAAATTTTGCAAAGAAAGAGCAACTGGAAGAATTGTCCCAACAAATTACGAAATCGATGATCAAAAAATTGGAGGAGATCTTTAAGGGTATGAGCATCAACAAAGAGAAAAAACCCGTGAATGTCAGCTCAACACCAACTCGACATCAAATTCCAAAACGGAGGATGGTAGCTGGGATTCTCATGCCTTCTCCTAGCTACAAGCTGCTTGAAAATTAGGTTAGTCTTTATTCAAGAAAGACAAAAGTAGAGTTCCCTAAGTTTTTTTTTTTTTTTTTTGGGGGGGGGATGATCCCAGAAAGTAGCTGAGGAAATACCAAAAGTACTTCTTATTCAACCCTATACTTGAGTATGAAAAAATACTTATTGCTGCAATGCATTTGGAAGAAATGGCTGATAGTTGTTACCTGGACTATGTTGAGGGTAGAGAGAGTATATGGTGGGATAGGTTTTCTAAGTTAGTATTGGAAAGGTTTTCTGATGACAAAAAAAGAAACATAGTGGGACAATTTAACAAACTAAATCAAGAAAAGTCAGTGGAGGAATATGCCCTTCAATTTGAAGAACTCAAAGCCTTTATGGTGAAATGAACCGTACCCTCTCAGAAGATTACTTTATATAAAGTTTTGTGAGTGGACTAAAAGAGGAATTCACTCAAATGGTGGACATGTTAAGGCCAACCAATCTGTCTTAGGCCATATATTTGGCCAAAAAACAAGAAAACCTCTTAGAATCTTCGCAAATAAAAGACAAGTCAAATATTAGGTCACATAGCCTAGGGACTAACAAAGTTTGGAAAGGGGAAGGTACAGATAATAATAATTTCAAAAGGCAAGGGAATGGAGGAACAAACAAATACCCATCCATAAAGAAATTAACCCCAGAAAAACTAGATGCAAGGAGAAAAAAAGGCCTATGTTTCAACTATAATGAGGTCTATCATATAGGTCATAAGTGTAAAAAATTATTTATCATTTTAGGAGAGGAAACTATAAACATAGAAGATGAGGACCCATAAGAACAATTGGAAGATGATAAAGAGCTGCACATTTCATACCAACCCCTTATTAGTGACAGTAGCAGATGGAGGGAGGGTGCAGTATAACTCTAGGTGTTCAAATTTCCAATGGGAAATAAGAGGACATAAATTCAATGCAACAGTTATGATTTTGAAGTTAGGGGGATATGATATGGTGATAGGTGTAGATTTGCTAAGAAAACTAGGTCCGGTGACTTTTGATTTTGACAATCAAAGGATTCACTTCATATGACAAGAAAACACTATCACTTTACAAGGTCTACAATATGAAGTTTCTCTCAAAATGATCTCTGGCAAATAATTTCAAAAAGTTTTAAGAAAGGGCGGTAAGGCAGTCTTAGGATGCCTATGCATGGTATCTGCTGTAGATCTAACCAAAGATTGTAAAAGTCATAAAGAACTCAAACCCTTACTGACAGAATATTTGGAAGTTTTTGTATAACCAAGAAGGGTTGCCACCTACCAGAACTCATGACGATAAAATTTCTTTGAAAGAAGGCACCTAACCATTTAAGCTACATCTCTATAGGTACCCTTACATCCAAATGACTGAAATTGAGAAGCTTGTTCAAGAAATGGTAGCCAATGGAATCATTCAGCCTAGTAACAGTCCCTATTCCTCACCTGTGTTGTTAGTAAAGAAAAAAGATGGTAGTTGGAGGTTTTGTGTAGATTATAAGAAGTAAAATTCACTAACTATAAAGGATAGCTTCCCAATTCCACTCATAGATGACCTCTTAGATGAATTAGGGGAGGCCAATATCTTTTCCAAGATTGATCTAAGGGCAGATTATCACCAAATTAGGGTCAACTCCCTTGACATTCTAAAAATAGCTTTTGTCACTACTTAGGCCTTTATGAGTTCAAAGTGATGCCATTTGGTCTCACTAATGCCCCAATAACTTTCTAGTCGCTCATGAATGAAGTCTATAGGGAATACTTAAGGGAATTTGTCCTAGTTTTCTTTGATGACATCCTCATATATAGTAAGAACCTCACTGAACACAAGAAATACTTGAGGGCTGTCTTTGACAAGTTAGTAAGCCATCAGCTATTTGCCAAAACCTCCAAATGTGCGTTTGGGCATGACAAGGTAGAGTACTTAGGCCACATTATAAGTACTCAAGAAGTTGCAGCTGGCCCTTAAAAGATAACAGCCATGGTAGAGTGGCCAGTCCCCAAATCAGTCAAGGCGTTCCAAGGATTCCTTGGGTTAACATGATACTATAGAAAGTTTATCAGACACTTCGGGATCATTGCAAAGCCATTGACATATCTTACTAAGAAGGGACAATTTAAATGGAGCCTTACAGCTGAAACGATATTTCAAATATTGAAGGAAGCTATGACATCAACTCCAGTACTTCAACTTCCAAATTTTCAGAAGCCATTGAGACTGATGCCTGCTATTCTGGATTATGGGCAGTCTTGATGTAAAATAGACACCCTTTGGCATAAATTAGCAAAACTTTAGGGACTAAGAACTCAGGGTTGCTTGTATATGAAAATGAGATGCTGGCGATTATACTAGCTGTGGAAAAATGAAGGCCATATCTAATCTAAAGTTCTTTCATCATGAGGACTGATCAACACAACCTCAAATATCTATTGGAGCAAAAGATCTCAACCACTCTACAACACAAATATCTCACCAAGCTATTGGGGTACAATTACGCTATCGAATACAAGCGCGGGGTGGAAAACAAAGTAGCAGATGCTTTTTCTAGAAGAGACATAGATGAGGCGCAGTGCAATGTAATTACTACACTCAAGCCTTTGTGGAATTTTGAAATTCATGAGAGCTATGAAGGAGATGAATTAGCACAAGAGGCCATTTCTGAGTGTATCATGTTTCCGTGTAACATCTCACTATTCACATATGTTGATGGACTAATTAGATATAAATGTAGACTGTATGTTGGCACCAACACTACTCTTAGGGATAAAGTAATAGATTTTATGTATGCATCCAGCATAAGGGGACATTCAAGCATCCAGGGAACCTTACAAAGGGAAATTGCCATCTTCCTATGGCCCAGAATAAAAAAATCAATGAAAAAAATGATGTCATAGTGCACTATTTGCCAACTCTGTAAGCCTGAGCATTATAAGACTGCGGGTTTACTCCATCCTTTACCAATACCTAATCAAGCATAGACACATGTAACCATGGACTTTATAGAAAAACTCCCCATATTTGAAGGAAAATTCACTATTTTGGTGACCGTGAATAGATTCACTAAATACTCTTATTTCTTTCCTTTACATCATTTTTATACAACCTCTAGTTTAACACTTGTTTTTCTTGAGCAGGTTAGTAAATTTTGGCAGCAACTATTACAGGCCATAGGGATTCAACAGCATAGCATAGCATAGCATAGCATACCATCCTCAAATGGATGGACAAACAAAAAGAGTAAACCTGTGCATTGAAAGCTACTTGAGGTGCATGTGTGGCTCTTTCCCAAGATAGTGGACTAAATGGATTTCTTTGGCTGAGTTGTGGTATAATACAAACTGCCACACATCAATAAACATGACACCCTTTGAAACTCTCTATGGCTACAAACCATTACATCTCACATTACGCCCTTATCAACCAATATGTGTTATAGGAGTAGATGAACTGATCCATCATAGAACTTACATCTAGCAGCACCTTAAGCATCACCTAAACCAAGCTCAACACTGAATGAAATTCTATGCTGACTGCAGCCAAAGTCATAGATCACTAGCCATTGGAGATTGTGTCTTACTCAAGCTTCGACCCTATAGATAATACTCACTCCATAAAAGTAGATTGTGGAAGCTGAGTCCCAAATTTGTTGGCCCTTTCCAGGTACTAGAACAGATTGGAATGGTTGCTTATAGACTGCAACTTCCTCTAAACGCCAGGATTTATTCGGTCTTCCACATCTCACAGCTCAAGAAAAAGATATGAGCATCTGACATCAGCATACCATCACTACCACCTTTTGATTATGAGGGCAAATTACTTCTTCAACCAGTCAAGATTTTAGCACGTCATCTAATAAAGTGAAACAATGCAACTGTTCCCTAACTCCTAATCCAATGGGACCACTTGCCTGAAGCTGAAGCCACTTGGGGAGACTATCAAGCCATTACCATGTAGTCTTCTCAGTTAGAGTCTTGATGACAAGACTATTAAAGGGCGTAGCAATGTTATAGGAGAAAGAACAAGGAAAAATATTGAAGGGAATATAAATTGTAGAAGAAACACGCTAGCAATAAAACGACACTGTGCAAGTTAGTAGGACGACACCGTTTGAAGTTAGATGAGAAATTGAGACTAGATAGTTAGCTTTGTACAAACTAAAAGAAAATATCCAATAGGAGCAAGATAACTGATTGATTAAAAACATAATAACTGATTAGTTAGCAACTAATCCTTTGGGTTAACTATCAGTTATATAAATAAACTATTTCATTTAATGTTGAACTTAAGTGTATTTTTTAGATATCAAATATGAAATGTTGCTATTTTTTTTATTTTTTTAAATTTTAAAATCATTTATATTTACATTTTTTATATTGATTTTTTTTTGAAATTTTACCAATGGAATAATGATATTTTTTAAAATAAATTATTACTTATAATTTTTTTATGTCCACTTGTCAAATTTTTGTTATTTCCCCCCTTTTATCCAAGTAAGCGACACAACATCAATCTTTCTTAACAAAAAGAAATCGATAATATCCATGCTACACCAGGTGTATTGTACACTTGGTGTATGAATGAAGACCAAATATCTAATTTTGTAAAAAATAGGACACTTGTATAATGGATATATACCAAGTGTATGAACACGAGGCGTAACATCTATAAGACCAAAAAAAAAATCCTCAAAATTAAGTCTATATAAGTAACTCTAGGTGATATGTCAGCTATTCCTACCCGGAATAGTAAATTTTTGGGCAAAATCAGATTGAAATTATAAAAAATTAAAAGTTAGTGTTTGTTAAACGGTGACCCAAAAAAATTAAAAGATGAAATGTTTATTTAAACCAACATATAAGATCAAAAATACAATTTTATCCACATCTTAGAGAGAAAATTTGTGAATGACCCAATGGTGGGAGGTCACAAGCACAAAAAAATTGTATTTTCACAAACCCTTGAGTACGTTAAATTCCTAGAAAATATTCATAGCAAAGTTAGTATACAATGCAACATCTTATTTAGTATTTCTTAACATATATATTATTAATACAAATATTAAAGACTTTCATCTCATTATTGTTATTATTCGTTCACAATCATCGCTTATTCTTGAATCTTCCTTCACACTCATGGATACTTGCAACTTTCATAAGCTGCATTAACACAAATATAAAATGAATTATATAAAGACCATAAGTAATGACAACTATCAAATTTAGGAGAGGGAGAGAGGGAGAGAGGGAGAGAGGGAGAGAGATTACAAGGATCGACGGTTATTATTGTGCCGATATCAAGATTGCATGTACCACGATTTTTATAGACCAAATTCAGAACATAGTTTGCATGATTTAATACGGTGTTAGGTTCAAAACATGGACCACCTACTTGAATGGCTTTACAATCCACAAATGCACAACCATAATTGATGAATCCTTGCAACTTATCAATAGGAGCATCTGGCAGTGCGACGCACCAATTGCTAACCTAGAATAGCATAATTTATTTCAAGTTAACAAATCCAAATTTTGTAATTGTCAACCATTCGCACTAAATTAATTTTTAAAACCAAATTAAGTGCTCATTATTAATAATTAAAAACAAACTTACTTGTTTCTGACCAACTGATTTGGAGTTTGTGTCATAAGCATATACAACCACCAAAAAGTTGTAGAGGAGAAGCAAAAAGAGAGTATTATTCTCTATCAAAACTTTATTTGTATGCAACTACTGATAAAGGTTTCTGTTTTCTATATAAAAAATGTTCACATGTTCATTGTTTAAATACTAGATGCTCAAGCTGAGACATGTAAATCCAATCACCTAATTCATGGAGAATGCTTATAATCTTTATAATGTGGAGAATATTGATAATACAACATAAATGTTAGCTAATTCTAACAATCAATAATATGTCATCTTTGTCTAACAAAAAAATTCTATCTATGATAAATCCATAAGTTATAAAATTTATATTAATTTTTTATTTAGAAATATAATACTTGTTGAGAAAGAATTTATTGCAAAAAATTTCATGTATTACATATTTTTGTAATATTTCAAGTATCTTTAATGTGGTAACAAAAACCTAATTAATGAATAATTTGCAATATGTGAAGTAGTAAATATTTTGAAAAACCCGATTCACCAAGTCTTTACTAATAAAAATGCTACAAATTTACAATTCAAATGAATAAAATTTGGATGTTGATCGGATTTGGGCTAGCAATTAAGGTTGATGTCTCAAAATTATATGACAAAACTTCTTATTTGCAAGATTTAATTCTTTAAACAGAAAGGTCTTTGCATTACCTTTTTCTCCTATCTTTAGGCTCTGTTTGATTAACATTAGGTGAATATATTTTTTTTCCCTCGAACATATGATGTTTTGGGCTCAAATCCTAGGATGTATGAGAATTTGTCTCATTTATGTTGGCTTAAACTAGTCTTTTGTCCTCTACAATTAGCACATTTCTTGAAGGAGAATTTATTAACAAAACAATATAACACAACCTAAAATTATTGAAAACCATTGGAGTTTATGATCACTAAAATAAACAAGCATATTTCTTAATAATAATGGACATATCTTCTTGATAAATCCACATTTACACCATAGGATCATGACAAATTTAAACATAGAGAAATTAACCGCATTATTGTCAAAAAAATTCTGATAAATTATGTTCTTCATTTACAACAAATTCTCAAGTGGTGGATCTGGTTTTATATGTGGTTCCTACTTCTTGGTCATTAAACGACATGCTTACTACACAATTTGGTGATATAGAGAAGAAAATCATAGATTCATAGTGTTTGGAGAAAACAAAAACAATGCTTTTCTAAGAGATTATTTTGAACCACGATCTTTTACCTCTTGTTGTTGCAATGTTGATGTTAGTAACTTATTTTCAGTAATTTCTTATTCAACCAAATGAAGCTCCTTATATGTCTACCGGACAATGTTCTATAAATTTGATGTAGCTGCTTAGCCCATGCAACCCTATCTATTGATATTACTTCAATAATATTTTTCTCTAAGATGATCCCTCCATTATGTTTATGAATTTCATCATGTCTTAAACACACGCATCAAGTCCTCAAAGTTAAGAAACTTGGGCATGTAGGAATATTTAATTTGATTAAAAATAATATATGACAAATACATATTTGTTCATTACTGGAAAAATCCTTAGTCTTGATCTCATTCGAAATCTGTTGAGGATGAAGAATTCTAAATCTAAGTTGTTAATTCATGTTTGAAACAATATATAAATTATTAGGGACATCTTAAGGTAAAATTTTATTTTTGGTCTGTAAGTTGAGCTAAATAGATATTTCCTTCTTTAATTTTTCTGAACATCGTTTGACAAAACAATAACTTTTTATTTTTGTAATTTTAGTTTGATTTTGCCTTAAATTTGCTATTCCTCCTGAGAAGAGCTAACTTGTCATAAAGGACTACTTATGTAGACTCAATTTTGGGAATTTTTATTTTTTGGAGGGAAAATTAATAATGTGTATTGTTTTTGGACAAAGGAGAGGGAGATAACAAAAACTTGATTGCCATGTATATAGAAAATGGAGGGAAAAAAATGAGGGAAATGATCTTAAATAAAAAAAAGTATTTGATTCAGATAATATATAAATTTGTTTACAACTAGCAAAATATAAAAAAAATAAAAAAAATTCTAAGAAAAACTCTGGGCAATGAATTGTGTAGTGGACCCACCTTCATCTCTGTTGAACCTCAATAGAATGCCACTCATTTTTTGAGAGTAGGCGATTCTTGGGAAGTAGTTTGGCAACATTTGCTGGAAGAACCACATGCTTGGACTTGAAGGTGTCATCAAAGTACTTCTCGAAGTACTAGATCTGATCCATTTTCTATTGACTTAAAAAAATATAGATTATCATACAAGAAAATAACCACTAATTGAATTTGTGATTCAGTCTTGGAGAGAGAATCAGAATTGCAAGATAAGAAAATGAATGGGCGCGGTAAAAAATGAGTTGCTTATATACATATATATATATATATATATACATATATATACATATTGACTGGTTTAGTTCCTAGCTAGGGGGGGACGGCAGGGGAGGGTGTTTACTGGTTAAATAGATCCTCTGTTAGTCACTTATTAATCTCCATACATGTGATATTGTACCCAAAATATTCCCTAATCAGAATTTGAATTTAATATATGTTTTAGCCTTCAGAAATAAAATTTTATTAATATTAACATTATCTAGTTTTAAATTTTATGATATATAATATGAGCAAACTTTAAGTCTCAAAGTTTTATTAACATCATTATTTTTTATTTTTGTAATTTTTTAAAATTATTTTTTATTTTTAAAAAATAAGAAATTATTTAAATATATTATGTAACAATTTTCCATTTCATTTATTGTTGAACTTAAGTGTACTTTTTAGATATAAAAAATGAAACGTTGCTATATTTTTTTTTATGTAAATTTTAAAATTATTTATATATTGATTTTTTTTTTAAATTTTACCGATTGAATAAGGATATTTTTTTAAATAAATTATTACTTAAAATCTTTTTGTATCCACTTGCCAAAATTTTGTTATTTTCCCCTCTTTTATCTAAGTAGGCGACGTATCATCAATTTTTTCTAAAAAAAAAATCGGTAATATCCATGCTACACCATGTGTATGGTGCAATTGGTGTATAAATATATATCAAATATATATACACCAAGTATAGAATCTATAAGACCAAAAGAAATCCCCAAAATTGAGTCCACATAGCAACTCTAGGTTACAAGTCAGGCATTCCATTCACAATAGCAAATTTCGGGCAAAATCAAACTAAAATTACAAAAGCTAAAAGTTAGTATTTATAAAATGGTGACATAAAAAAATAAAAGATGAAATGCTTATTTAAGCAACATACAAAACCAAAAGTACAATTTTATTCACATCTTGGAGAAAAAATTTGTGAATGATCCACTAGTGGGAGATCACAAGCACAAAAAGATTGTATGTCCACAATCCATTGAGTGCATTACAAATATTCATAGTAAAGTTAGTACACAATGCAACATCTTATTTAGTATTTCTTAACATTATTTTAATACAAATATTGAAGACTTTCACTTCATTATTGTTGTCATTCGTACAATCATCGCTTATTCTTGAATCTTCGTTCACACTCATGGATACTTGCAACTTTCATAAGCTGCATTAACACAAATATAAAATAAATTATAAAGACCATAATTAATGACAACTATCAAATTTAGGAGAGAGAGAGGGAGACAAGAGAGAGTTACAAGGATCCACGGTTATTGTTGTGCCGATATCAAGATTGCATGTACCACGATTTTTATAGACCAAATTCAGAACATAGTTCGCATGATTTAATACGGTGTTAGGTTCAAAACATGGACCACCTACTTGAATGGCTTTACAATCCACAAATCCACAACCATAATCAATGAATCCTTGCAACTTATCAATAGAAGCATCTAGCAGTGCGATGCACCAATTGCTAACCTAGAATAGCATAATTTATTTCAAGTTAACAAATCAAAATTTTGTAATTGTCAACCATTCGCACTCAATTATTTTTTAAAACCAAATTAAGTGCTCATTATTAATAATTAAAAAACAACTTACTTGTTTCTGACCAACTAACTTGGAATTTGTGTCATAAGTATATACAACAACCAAAAGGTTGTAGAGGAGAAACAAAAAGAGAGTATTCTTCTCCATCAAAACTTTATTTGTATTGCAACTACTAATAAAGGTTTCTGTTTTCTATATGAAAAATGTTCACATGTTCATTGTTTAAAAACTAGATGCTGCATGCTGAGACATGTAAATCCAGTCACCTATTTCATGGAGAATGCTTATAATCTTTATAATGTGGAGAATATAGATAATACAACATAAATGTTAGCTAATTCTAACAATCAATAATGTCATCTTTGTGCAACAAAAAAATTTCTGTCTGATAAATCCATAAGTTATAAAATTGATTATTTTTTTATTTAGAAATATAATACTAGTCGAGAAAGAATTTCTTGCATAAATTTTCGTGTATTACATATTTTGTAGTTTAAAACACAACTAACTATCATGAAAATTACACATTGCATCACTTGTTCTTCCAAAAAAAAAATGATGAGAACATGTCATTGGAAATATATGAACTCATATTTAAGCAATTTTGTTATTTGAACTTTGAATAAATTGTTAAGTTACAAGATTTACAATGTGTTGGGAATAGTTCACACTAATCTTTAAATTTTTCAAAAGAAATCTTTAAGTTTTATTATATAATTGCATAACAATGAAGTTATTAATAAGGATGGACAACAAATGTAGACAAGACAAATTTGATTAAAGGCATGTAACAAATTACATTATTTGTCCTTTCAAGTTCAAAGTATACGAAAAATCTTAGTTTGAATTTAGTTTAGTTGAATCCATAATCACATAGTAAGTGAATTATACATGTTATATTGACCAATAATAAGATAAGCATTATTGTATTTACAAATTTTCATGTGATTAATTAGGTTTGACCAAATCCAAATTGAAAAAAAAATTATGTTTGTAATATTTCAAGTATCTTTATTTTAGTAATATAAACCCTAATTAATGAACAGTCAGCAACATCTGGAGTAGTAAATTTTGGACAACCCTTTCACCAAATTTTTACTAAATAAAATCCTCTAATTTTACAATTCAAATGATTAAACTTTTGATGTTGATGAAGTCTTATTATAGCGATTAAAATTGAGGTCTCAAAACTCTATAAGTCACACTGAATGTGTATTTATTATCATAATTTGTTGATTATTGATTAATATCTCAACAAAATGATTGAAATTCAAATGAACTCTTTTGTTTTCGATAGTAATCACAAATCCATTCATACGCATTTGCACTTATATTACAATTATATTGTCATCACAAAAGTTGGTTGCAAGCAAAAGATGGAGTTAAGATTTTTAATCTTTAGAGGCAACATAGATATTTTGACTCACATAAAAGGGTAATTTAAAAAATTCAAAGATAGGATTTTTTTTGAATTCTATTGAAATTATACGCAAGTGAGAAGAGCGACTGGTCGATTCCACCCTCTTACTCACTCCATATCTAATTGCAAGAAAAAGAACGATGATGCTATAAAATTTGAAATAATAGTATTTTTGTGTGGTTTAATGTTATTAAAATACTTATAAGATACCCAAGTAAAATATTTGAGTTTGAATTCTAGAAATTAGTCAAGTTGATTAGCCAAGAAGTAGCCATAAAATCATAATGAATGGGTGGCGTCATAGTGTTTCCACAACAACAACAAAAAGTGAGAATGATGCTGTGTTAATGAAACTCCCATGGTACTAACATGAAATAGTATTCACTGTTTAGTATAAAATTATCGCTATAGTTAAAATTTTCTATTCCTTCTTCACTCTATAACAACAAATAGATCGAATTTGTTGCATACAACCCATTCAAATTTTTTATAAATAATACGACAACCTTTTCAAAAATTCAATCTTTCTTATCTTTTCAAATTAATAACAAATTAAAAAATATATTTCGGAGAGTTTACGAGGAAACCATGTTTCTACTAACAATGATTATACTATATTTTTTGTCTTACTACTACTATAATTAGATTGTAAATCTTATTATCAAAATTAGATCAGACCAATAAAAATGTAAATAATTCAAAGAAGAGCGAAAAAGGTGCATTCACAAATTTCATTGGAACACTTCCTATATAATTCACATAACTTAATGCATGGTTCTAGTTAATCAAAGGATAATTACATACTGCCTAATAATTTAATCAAATTATAGGTAGCCCCAAGACTTTTGATTATTACATCGTTTTCCTCTAATATTATCGGACATTAAAAAAAGAAAAAATATAACGAGTCAAGTTAAAATTAACTTATTTGTACTCTGCAAATTGAAAAATTAGGAAAGAGGAATGTAATTATCTTTTATTTTTTTCCAAGTCTTACTCCATTCCTTCGCCCACGCCCACGCCCACACAACTGGAACCTGATTAAACTACATGCTATAACTCGGATGCCGAAGTTGAGTGGTTGGGGCACGGAGTATGCAAGGAGTGGGGTGTAGGAGATTGTAGGGGGTAGATGAGGTACTTTAATTAAAATTAGAGTATGATGTTTTAGTGTATTTCTTAGTTTGTTTAATATGGGATATTAGGTAATTTTCCAAATTTTAATTTTGGAAATATGTGTGGCAGATTTTTTTCTTTTGAATAAAAGACTCAAAAAAATAAAATAAAATAAAAATCGAGTATACATATTTTTTTGAAATAGTTAGGATATATAGGTTGAATTGCAAGTAAAAAATAACAATTCATTTGAAGTATATCAAACTAGCCAGATTTAAATTTTTATAATGAGTTTAAGAATTGTAAGTAAAAATGAAAAACTACTAGAATTATATTTGAACAGAATAGTTTAGAAATGGAAAAATTACAAATTTGGTTCTATAAGGTGGTAACCATAAAATTTTGGTCCTTTATTTTGGGATGTATTGATTTTTGGACTCTACCTTCAAAAAATTGAAAATTTTGGAATAAACGTTGCCAGAGTGAAATAATTTGATTGAAAATTGCTGATGCGGACAATCCAACTTGGAGGAAAAATTACCTAATGTGAACAAAGTGAAAGAAAAGTTAATGCCACATAATTCTACATATAAAATTATAAAAAAAATATAATTTATATTATGAATAAAAAATCAACTATATTTCCACTTTAGCCACATCCAAAATTTAAATCCCAATGCAATCTCTTGTCCAATTTCGGACTTCAATTCAAATTTCTTCACCACCATCTCTTTCACACACGGGCACCAAAATTACAAAAATCATTTCGTTTTCAAATCTCTCCAGCCACCACCGCCGCATGCGAGGATGAGACGCCAATTCCAGCGACGGGACTGTAGCTGAAGCAATGGCCGTCGATTCTGCAACCTTGCTTCGCCACCGGAATTCGCCTTCGGGTTGAGAAGGAAAGAAAGAGAAGAAATGACGGAAGATGAGAGAGAAAAAAGAAGAGACGAAAGCAAAAGGAAAAGAAAAAATTAAAAGAAAATGTTGAAGTGTCTTTTAGGTCCAGTTAGCATTTGTTTTCGTACTTTCCATTTAGGATGCACAGTCATTCAATTTTCCCTCTAAATTGAAAAAAATTCCAATTTCTGGGTCCAAGTCAGGCCCAATTATTTTACTCTGGCAAAATTTATTTCAAAATTATCAAGTTTTTTAAGATAGTATTCTAAAATTGATATACCCCAAATTAAAGGACCAAAACCTTAAATAAATTAATTGACAAGATAAAAAAAATATAATTTTTAGCAATTATTCTATGAAAACTCGCTTTCGCTACGATTTCGGTAGGTTTTATTAACCAAGCCATTGCCTATGATAAATATTCAATTAGGTGCAATATTTTTTAGGAAAGATTCGAAGCTGATGAATAAAAATTCGTTCAAATAGGTATTTGAAAATTCATTATTTGAATTTTTATTGAGGTTCTTAGTTTTATTTCATCAAATTGATTAGATCTAAAATAAAAATATACCCTTCATATATATGATCCCAATATACTTATTGATTTACATATAGATCCATCAACTTTATATTTTAGGTATTCAGCAATCCTAATGTATTTGAAAAAAATCTTAGGGAAATACTATTTAAAAGTGAGGAAAGGAGATAAAATAGAGAAAAATACAAAATCAGTTGTTGAAAAGAAGGGAACATATTTGGAGTTTATATAGTTTATCATCTACATCCCCCAACTTCAACTTTTATATTATAGCAAGGGTAAGGTTAAATTTTCCTGACAAAATTTAGCGATATTGAACCTTTTTTTGTCTCAGTTATTAAAATTGGCAGAAAAATATTAAGAGAGGTCTCTGTAATTATCTAAAGTATAATTAGGGGGTATTTTTATAATTTGACCAAATAATAGAGGTGCTATACAATTATCCTTCAATCAAATTGTGTGTAGAAGAGTTTAAAAGAATATTTGGTTAAACTTATTTAGAAATCTTATAAGTTCCTATATCTTATACAATGTTTAGGGTTTATAAAATATTATATCTATTATAAAAATAAACTCTTGAAATTTTTAGATAAAATAAAATCCTAAAACTTATAAGATGTTAGTAATGATAATTTTAAAATTAAAATGATCAAAATTAAAAGAATTTGATAAGATTTTAAAAATAAGTTAAAAGCTCTTTATTTGTTTTAAAAAAAACTTATAAAATCCTAATATCTTATTTTGAAAGTTCATAATATTTTTTTGAATTTTTTTAAGTACATTTTAAATAGCACGTTATTTTGAAAGTAACACAGTAGTATATAAATAGTGATCACCTGAAATTATCATATTAAACTGTGGGGCTTCCAAATTTGCTTTCTCGTACACAAATCTTTATAATAAATCAACTTCAGAAAAAAAATAAAATAAATAAAAATTCCATCCATTTCCCTGCAAGGCTTGGAAAAAAAGAAGATAAAATAAAGTTTAATCAGTTGAAACACCCAATTCAACACTCAGTTTAGGGTCAGAAGGCTTTTGGAGAGAGCCACAAACACCAAAACAAACCAAATCATCTCTATCAATTTCTGTCTTCAAATGAATTCCCCTCCATTAACAATTGAGGGATAACTCCTACTGCATGCTCCAAGTAGGTAAACATAATACTCAGACCAAGTTTCTCCTTCATGCTAAAAAATGAACCCAATATTTGTTTGCCAAAAAATTGAAGAAGAAACCACATGTAGGACTTGTCCAAGAAGTAGCATCTATGGTAGCCATTCTCCCTTTGGACAGGAGGTTGACAACAGAAATGTTGGAAAAAAACATCGAAGGATGAGCGTAACAAGACTAATCCATTGCAACAACTCACAATTGAAGTACCCTCCTTGAGGTCCCTCACCCTACATTCCTTTTCAGATTTCTGACAGATAACGTAAAACCTCAGACTGAAATCACAATGCAGAAGGGTTACTCGGGGGAGCCTCGTTTGATGCAATTCAATAAAATGATATGTTGAAGTCAACATACGCCATTGAAAGTCTAGTTAAGATGTCTATAATTACATCATCTCTAATGTTGGTGAAAAAATCCACGAACCACCTACTATTTGCTGAAAAAGATGAAGCATCCAAGTACAAAATCGAAGGACCATAACGCCTAATATGCAACAAGAAAGTAACACCTCATTAGATGTATATTTTTCAAAAGCATTGGCATAAAGTTTTACCCGAGATTATTTTCAAGAACAGACAAAATTCCACTCTCAAAAATATGGGATATGGAAAACAAAACAATTTGTATTTTTGTGAACTTATGTAGCTGGGTGGTTCATATAATGGGAAAATGATAAAACTAAATGATCATAAATATTAACAAGGTACTACACAGGTTGTCATGGATATGAAGAATTAGTCCTTAAAAGCCAGTCACTCTCACAGGCAAAGAACCAACACTACCAGCTAAAACACCATATGAACAAAATCTACAACTGCTTGCAAGAGTTCTAAGATGGCCGTGTTAGAAATTGAATTTTATTCAAAATTATGGAGTTGTATATTTGTACTAGTAACTTTCAAACTTTCCTTCTTAAGCTCCAGGGATTTTCATGCCACCCACTTGGGTAACGTGTCATTGGGTCTACGAGCCATTTAATGTATATATTCAACGCACACATCAAACGATTCATAGGCCTATTTAGATACAAGCCAAATGGATAGCATGAAATTTCTCGCATGTTTCCTCGTATGAAACAAAACACGATAGTCTTATGGAATGCTTATCTTTGACAAGAAACAATGAATCTGCTAACCAAATAAATTCAATTCTCAGCAGGCAATGGAGGAAAACAGGAAACTAGGTTCCCATAAACAAGAAACTACGTGCATGTGTGCATGTGTACACTGTGCACGGGCATGACAACTTAAGTCCAAATTTTGGGCAGGAATGAACAATAGAAACATGGCTAGATCACTTACTTAATTAGCGCAACTATTTTCTAATTACCTTACAAAATTATGTTTACAAAAGTTAACATCACATTAATATAAAGAAAATTGTAACACAAGGGAGGGCAATAACAGAGTAAAAAGAAAAAAAAAAAGAAAGAAAGAAAGAAAGAAAACCTGCTAAAAACCGCATTCACCCACCTCACAAATATAAAATATATACTGAAAGAAAGGAAGGGGAAGGAAAAAAAAAAGTAATCACTGACCCAATAATTCACCCATATACCCTAAATTCTACTAACCATCAAACTTCATATATATATATATATATATATTCTAACTGCCGAAATTAATTCCTATTTACATAATTAATCATTAGAGAGTTTCGTTATTAAAAATTTCAGAAAAATAACAATTTTCCGTATATTGCACAAAATTTCCGGCCACTGCCCATTGACAGACACATTTGATTATGGACTTTTTCGAACTTAACAAAATATCATGAGAAACATTACTAACATGTATACAGCGAACAACTAATTAAATCATTTATATTATCAAAATACCTTTACAAAAGAATGAAGAAATAAATAGAGAAATAAATAAGCCTATGAATACGCACCTATGTAATTCATCGGACAGTGGGGGAGGCCAACGAAGACACAAGTCCAAATTAATAGAAGTTGCACATAAACTTTGATGAGTTTGGAAAAGATGCTTCTTATAGAACTTTTATGGTAACTAAATATTTTAGAACTCTTATGATAACTAAATATTGTGGAGGATTCTCGGGGGACAGAAAAAATAAAATTAGGGATATGTTTGCTGACATTAAAAAAAAAAAACATACTTGTTTTTATGGAATAATACATATTTAATTTTTGGCATTAACTAATGTCTTGAAATTTAAGAATTTTTTACCAAAAAATCTGGTATTTCACTAATAAAAATGTTATTGACAATCTAGGCATTTCCAACAATTGGAGTTTTTAACGATTTTTTTGCAAAACTTAAGAAAAATGAACTGAAAAATTCAATATGATTCTAGTTTTTACAAAAAAATTAGTATTCTTGACTTTTTGACTGTACTTTGTCGAATCATACCTAATATTATATTATTATTTTTATGTTTATGCTTTGTATACAAATTGTTACATCAATTATTTATTTTTATACTATTTTTATTTTTTATTTATCCAAAAAAAAAAACTAATAATGATTTTAATATTTATGTTTTAAGTATTTATTATTTTTCAAAAAAAATAATCACCTAAAAAAATTGATAATAACCGAATTATTTAATTCGATTATATATTCGCTATGACATTATGAGGTATCGATTTAAACCAAAAAAAATAAAAATTAACTCCAATTTTAAGGTGGTGATGTAATTTTTTTAAAATTTTGCAATAAATCGCTAAAAGAGCCGTAACAGTTGGGCAAGAAACAGACCCCAATTTGTGACTCTTATATAAGAAGGCTTGGGACATGAAGACTGATAGAGAGAGCAAAATACCAAAAAGGGCTCATGCAATATGTTAGCATTTAAAAAAGAAAGAGTGAAGATAATATAATATTATTATATACAAACTTATGCACTAAGAAATGGCATAAAATAACATATTTGTATATTTAATATTGAAATTACTAATCAGGAATTAAAAGTGAGAATAGGAGTTTAAATTGTTATATTGATTAGAGTCCAATTTAATGTCGTATTTAAAATAACGTACATATGAAGAAGGGGAGTTTTGATATTGATTATTATTCAATACACTTTATTCAAGTATTGCTAGAATACCTCTATACAAATTTTGTTCAGCAATGGTGTATATGTTTGTAGCATTATAAATTTTATTTCTACCTCATGTAATCTATCTCTTAAGTCGATGATATATTCTAAATAAGAATAGTAATGGTACTCGAGATCCATCTATTAAGATTTTCTTAATACTTAGACTCGAACTCATCTGAACCCAACACCCCTTAAATTTATTTTATTATTTTAAAAATATAAAAAAATACATATTTTTTTAAATAATGCATTCAAATTTTCTAAAAATAATATAACACAAATATATATAAAATATATTTTTTAAAAAATAGAAAATTTAAATAGAGTGGGTTCAGGGAAAGTTTTGAAAACAAAAACCTACCCATATCTATTTGTAATATTAAAAATCCATCCTAAATAGGACAAATTCGAGCGGGTTCAAATTTAAATTCACCTATTATCATCCATAATTCTAAAACTATATTCAATCAACTTTACAAAGTTTCTAAGAAAGTCAATGGCCTCACGAAAAATGAGTTCATTTATATTACAAAAACTGTAAAAACTTACTATTACATAGTCAATCTTTTTTTTAGTAAGATTTTACCATGAAATAAAACCTAAAAACATAAACACTTTTTGTCCAATTTTACACTATCACGTTATCATTAATTTGAATATCTAGTACAAATCATTTAGTTCTAAAGATGATATACTATGAACTGTTGAAAAGAGCTTTATGAAGGGAGATGTCTTGCATAAATAAAGTAAAAAATCTTTATCAAAGCTCAATAAGAAAGTCACACAGCTCTTAATACTTTATTATTAAGCTAAATAAATACATAGAAGGACAAGAAGAAGTAAGTTACACATTTTTCCTAAAATTATTTTTTCGAGTAATTTAGAATATGTTTTTAGATATGAGGTTCACATATATATTCATATAAAACCTTGGGATAATTTATTTTCTACCTACTTTTTTTTTCCTCTTGATCGAGATACCATGATTAACCGGTTAATAGAGTTGATTGAACGACAGTCCACACAAATTCAACAATTGATTCAGCAGAGGGATAATGGTGAGCAACCGCGGGTGGAGGTAAACCAACAGCAGGTGAATTATATATATATGGTGGGAGAACAATTTAGGAGGCTGGATCCCCCAACATTTGAGAATGCTATTGATCCTACCGCTACAGAGAACCCTGGAAAATATGTTCCAGTACAGCAGAGTGCCAATAGATGAGAGGGTAATGTGTGCCACTTTCATGCTTCGCGGTAGTGCAGGCAATTGGTGGGACATGATCAACAACATAGATGACATTACCATAATGAGGTGGGATAGATTCAAAGAGTTATTTCAAAGTTTAAATATCATCCAGTGTCTCATGCCTTCAAATTTTTTTTTTGATCATAGCAAGATTGTTAATGACGTGAATCATATTTCATTTCATAATATTGATGGAGTATAGTCTTTTCATGCAAAATAATTTATCAAGTGAACAAAGAGTTTAAAAAGTATTTAATAGGTGATCAATTCCATTATTAATTATGCATCTTTTTTTAGATTAAGTTAATAAGAAAAGTATCTCAATGCCAAATCATTTATCTCCTTTTAAAAATTTATAAAAAGAAAAAAATAAAAATAATTTTAGAATTTATAGATTGAATGAAACTTCACCCACCCCCAATTCTCATCATTTTTGCACTTTACTATATAAAAAAATACTTTAACTCCCCGACTTATATTTATTATTGTTGGTGTGTAATCTGGTACTTCATGTTAATTCCAATAATTTAACAACCTATATATAGGCTCAAACTATTTTTTTTGTTCTCTTCCATTAGCAAAGTTCTTGAAGGGGAACTCATATGCAAAACAACATAATACCGACTCAAAATTCTGGAAAAGCATCAAAGTTTTATGATCACTAAAGATCTGTCTAAATTATAGTCGATCATATCTTCTTTGGTAATTTCATATTTACACCATTGGATTATTACGAGACAAATTCAAATATAGAGAAATTAATTGCATCATTGTCAAAACCTTTATAATAAATTGTGTTCTTCACTTATAGCAAATTCTCATGTGGTGGATCTGGTTTTATTAGGTGGGTTTTATTCTGTGATTGTTACTTCTTGGTCATTAAATGGCATGCTCACTTTGCTATTTTCTGATACATAGAAGAAAATTAGAGTGTTTGGAGAAACCAAAACACTAGCAGCCTTTCTATGAGATTTGATTTTTTTTTATTATTATTATGTTGCCATTATCTTTTAACTCTTGTTGATGTAATGCTGATTTTGTACCCTGTTGTTTTTGCTTCTTTTTCTGCATATTATATTAGGAAGTTGAACTTTCAAAGGAGGTGGAGATTTGTAACCATTTACACGTTAGTACCTTGTTTTTAAATAATTTTGTATTCGACCATATAAATTTCAAATAATATTATATAAATTTAGTTTAATTGCTTAGCCCATATAACCCTATTTCAATTAAAATTACTTCAATAATATTGACCTGGAGTAACATAATATATTTCAAAAATCATACAAATCATTTTGAAATAGTCAGCCATTAGCACTAAATACTTTTTTTTAAAAACCAAATTCTTTGTTGATTATAGGAAAGTAAAAACCAACTTACTTATTTGTGACCACCGGATTTGGGTTTTGTCTCATAATCATATACAGCACCCAAAAGGCAACAGAGAAGAAACAAAGATAGATTATTTTTTTCCATTGGAACTTTGTTTATAATGCAACTGCTGTTCAGGTTTTGTTTTCTGTATGAAATTTTTTTACAACTCCACTGACTTTAAATAGTAGAGGCTATGCGTTTGAGACATTTGAAATTGACTCACCTAATTGATGGAGAAGGCTTATAATCTTCGTAATGTAAAGGATATTGGTAATATAACATAAATGTTTAGCTAATTCTAGTAATATAATAAATAATTTTTATCTAACAAAAAAATTATATTTACAAATAAATATCTTTCATAAGTTATAAAACTTGATAATAATTTTTTATTTACAGATATAATACTAGTTGGAAAAAAAAATTAGTGCATAAACTTTCGTGTATTACATGTTTAAGTAATTTAGAACATAACTATATGAAAATTACTGAGTTATATCACTTTTTCTTTAATAGAAAGGATGAGGACATCAGAAATATATGATTTTATATTTAAGAATGTTTGTCATTTAAAATTTTAGATGACAAGACAAATTAGATGGAAGGCATATCATAAATTAGATTATTTGTCTTTTCAAACTCAAAGTATTTTTAGTAATTAGTTTGATTGAATCCATGTCAATTAGTAAGTGAATTATATTTATTATATTGACTAATTATAAGATAAATATTATTGTACTTACCATTATCATATAATTTATTTGATTTGACCAAATTTAACTTGGGCAAATATTTTATGTGTGTGATATTTCAAATATTTAAATGTAGAAACATAAACCCTACTTAATGAACAGTTTACGACATGGTAGTAATATATTTTGGACAGGTCACTTCACCAAGTTCTTAATCCTGCTCCGATTTTACAATTAAGATAGATTAAAATTTTGATGTTGATGAATTCTCGATCTAGTGATTAAGGTTGAGCTTTCAAAATTTTATAAATATGATGTCGTGCATTCAAGTTCCATCCAATATATCGATATTGTCTCACCGATAAATATATTGAATTAATTATTAATTGATATCATGATCAAATAACATATTAAAGTAATTATTAATTGTTCAAAAATTTGATTAAAACTCTGATTAGTTTTTTTGCTTTCAATGAACATTCCTAGCAAAAATCAATAGTCCAAAACTTTGTTCTAAAAATTCATAAAGTAACAATCATAAATCCATCCATGCACATTTGCAACAATATTACAATTAAATTGTTATCACAAAAGTTGGTTGCAAGCAAGAGAGAGTCTTTAGGGGCGAATTAAAAAATTTGAAGATTTATTTATTTTGAATTCCATTGAGATTTGGACAAGTGACCACTGGGTTCAACCCTCTTACCCTCTCCGTTTCTAATTGCCTGAGAAAGAAATAATCCATCATTTTTGTTATGTTTCATAATTGCAAATTAGAATCATCACTTTTTTAATGTCAACTTAGTCACAAACAATTGTTTTTTTGTGAGTATACTATATCATAAGACATATCATCATCAAGAATTAATAGCAATTAATATTTAACAACTATCAATAATTATAATTAATAAATTAATTATTATTAAACTAGACAAATATCTAAAAATAGATAGAGTCAGACCCAAAAATTATTGAATTCTGGGGCCACATATAGTAGTTGTACTGGCAAAGTTATTGCAAATTAGTCAAATTACAGTCCCTCCTATTATTCTATTGCAAATATTATTTCTTGTTGCTGCTCTAGAGTTACATAGAACTTGTTAAGGACGATTGTGCCGACCAAATATCATTTTTGTACTTCATTTATTAAATGGACCAAAGTATGAAAAATAAAGATTTTTGTTTTTCTATAGGTATATTTAGGGGTGTTTATAATTCAATTAACCTTATCAAAACGAACCGAAATCGAAATTTTGATTTGCAGCGAAATTGAATTGAAAATTTATATTCGATTTTTGATTTTTAATTTTTCAGAATTTTATTTTTCGATTTGATTTCACTTTTTAATTTCAGTTAATCGAACCAAACCGAAAATCGAACTACTATTTTTATATATTTGTATATATAATTTTATATTATATTTTTATACTTGTTATTATTTTTATACTATTTTTAATGTTAAAAATTATATTTTTGTACTTGTTATTTTTTTATATAATTTTTTATGTTTCTCTCATCCAATCTATAAATAATAAATAAAAAATATTTCTAATTCTATTATATAATTTTTATCTTTTTTTATTTTTATTTACAAAAATCTCAATTAACTGAAAATCAAACTGAAAAATCAAGAAAAATCCAGTTATAATCGAATCGAACTAATTAATTCGGTTTAAAATTTTGACCAACCGATATTTTGATTAACCAAAATTTCAATTATGTTTGATTTGATTTGATTAAATGAGCAACTCTAGGCACATTTTATAATTAGTGTGTAAGTCTAAAACATATGTACACCCTCTACCCATATTTAAATATCTAATTTACTAAAGCACAAAACAATCTGATCTTTTGGTAATTTATTATATTAAATTTTCATAAATTTTTTGATGTTTTTAGATTTCAAAATAATAGTATTTTTATGTGGTTTAATATTATTGAAATACTTATTCTTTTAAAATATTTTACTTATAACAAGTTCTTCTACATTAAAAGGTGATAATGATGTATGTCACTGGTGACACAGCACATGTCATTGATATGACATGATCTTTACTATTTAGTATGAAAAACTCACAGTATAAATAAGTTTTTTCAACCCCTTTTTCACACAACGATCCAATAATTGCAATAGTAAGTAGTTAATATGTATATTTTTGATTCTTTTTTATTTCCAATTATAATCCTATAATACTCTTAATTTGGTCGTTTCAAGCCCCACAATACTTTTGTTTCCTATATAAACATAAGCAAATGTTACAGTTGCAAAGGAGGCATAGTAATTTCTTGTTCAAAGTTCATCAAGTAAAATGCTAGACTTGAGTTGACAGCCTTTGTTATGTACTTTTCAATTCTAAACTAAAATAGCTTCTCAATTCATACCAGTTATCTCTTACAAGATCATGTTTAGTTTCCATCTCAATAGTTTGCTAACTCCATTTATTGTCAGTTACATACACACGCATATAAGTCTAATAATTGTAACTATTACTAGTGATCCCAAAAGCCTAAAAGTTGGCTTTGCCTGTCACAAAGCTCCCATTCTTAACTTTTTAAGTAACTAAATTAAGGTCCGTTCGATTCACATTAATTTTTTGATTAAATTTAAAAAATAATGAAATTTTAAATCACTTGAGTTGTTCAATTAAAATTAGAAACTTGATTAATAATAAGCAGTTATTCTGAAAGTTGATTGTCTGAGAAATCTGGTACACAATATGCGAAAATAGAACTGGTGGAATTTTCATTGGTATCTTTTGGTAAATAAAAACTATAATAATCTTTTGAAAAATCCAATCTTTCTTATTTTTCTAAATTAATAATACGTCAGAAAAATATATCTTCCAAATTTTACGAGGAAACCATGTTTCTACTAACAATGATTATCCTATAGTTTTGCGTTACTACTCCCATAATTAGATTTTAAATATTATCGTCTAAATTTTATCAGAGACCTAATAAAATTGTCAAAGGACAAAATGAAGAACAAAAAAGGATCAAACCACTCACAAATTTCATTGAAACACTTTGAATGTAAGGTCTAGTTAATTAAAGGATATGCTCTTCCTAATAATTTTCAAATTATAGGTAGCCCCAAGATATTTGATTATTATTATTTTCCTTTAATAATATCAGACTAAAAAAAGTTAAACGAGTCAACTAAAAATAATTTTTTTTTTCTTCTTTTTTAGCAAATTGAAAAACTTTGTAAAAGGTGGATGTAATTATTCCATCGTTTTTGTGGTTAATGGCTGTTACGACTTTATTGAGCGGCATGTGCCACTTCCGATCAGTTCCACTTGGCCTTAACTTCTAGCAATTTGGATGCCAAAGTTGAGTGTTTAGGGCATGGAGGATGGAGGGAGTGGGATGGAGGGAGTGGCAAGGGGTAGGTGCGATATATTAATTATTTGAAACGGTTAATAATATTTTGTCATTCGAATTATGGGCAATTATTTTTTAGTGCAATTTATCATTCCAACTGCATGAATTTTTACACTTTATCATCCAAGACTCTTGTCGGCAAACAATTCTACCGAATTTCGTCACGTGCATGCATAATAAAATTGTCACACTTTACTACTTAAATTTTGTACGATTTCTCACTTTCCCACCTCACTTTAAGTTAGACACATTTCTACTTTCATGCATATATTAAAATTAAGGAGCTATTGTCGCTCTAAATTATAAAAATTTTGGGAATGCAATTTTCAATGAATCGAATATTGAGTTTGTGGGTATATTGCAGAGAGTTGATTACAAGGAGTGAAGTTTTCAACAATCATTCACATAGTAAAAGTAATGGAACTAGATGGGAGGCGAGAACACATATGGATTAAGGGGAACAAGAGTGACAAGGAAATTGATTTGATTTTTTGATAGCTTTCATTTGAGGCAATCTTAAATATTTTATGATTATGATTTGTATACGCAACGTTTTAAATTTATCGTTTATTTTTACCAATGAGCAATTTTAAATTATACATACACAACATTGTTAATGAGAAAAGTCATGCCATATTTTCTCACTTTTAAACACTTTCCTGGGTAATTCTTTTATTTTTCTTATTTTTCCCCACTCCTGGGCCACCATCGCCTCAATAGACCACCTAGCTACTATCTTCACTATCTTCTGCCATGGACATCGAATACAATCAAATCATCATTCCCCAATACTACTCAACCTACCCATCCTCTTATTATTATTAATACTAACAACTCTCTCAAACTCACATCTACAGACTATCTATCTTGGAAGCTTCAAATGGAAGCCCTCTTAATTTATCATGATTTTTTCAAATTTATTGATGGCTCTCACCTTTCATCCACTCCCACCACCACCGACAATTAAGCCCTCACCCTAAATTCGACATATCAGACATGTCTTTGTTAAGACAAATTAACAATGTTGGATCATTGTCGACTCCTTCACTCCCTCAGTCATCTCTCTCTCTTTGATAACTCTATCCCAAATATCTCATGATACTTGTACTACCCTTGCCAACACATATGCTCACCCCCCTCATGGCCACATTAAACAAATCAAGGAAAACTCAAACATACCACCGAAGGCTCTCAGTCCATATCTGAATATATACAATCCATTAAAACTTGGGCTGACGAATTACCAGCTCTTGGTAAACCCATCAACCATAAAGAGGTCATCAAAAAATTCTTGATGGCTTTGATAATAAATATAATCAATTATTGAAGTCAACAATGGCCAGGACAAACCTATCTCCTTCAATGAACTCATGAGAAATTGATCACCAATGAGCTTTCTTTATATCTCCAACAGTCTATCTCCTATGCACTTCTTTTCATGGCCAACATGGTGGCTCCAGGTATAACAATTCACGCCCTCAAGCAGTTCTTTCTACTTCACCACATGGTCCAAGTCAATATCCTAACCATCTTGAGTGCCAAAGTAGTTGAATTCCTCCACGCCCGTATATTGATCGTTGTTAATGGTCTCGTGGCCATGGTCACACAATTCCATAGTGCCCGATATTTTGTCAACTCCACCCCCATATTCAACCGCCAACCCCGACATGTTTCTTCTATCCATGATAACCTCGCCCCCAGCACCTTTACAACCTTAGGCTCATCTAACTACTACTGCTACTCTCGAGTCCCCCACTTAGCTCCTTGATAGTGGGGCCTCACACTATGTCACCACTGATCTTGGCAACCTCTCACTACATGCTCCTTATGTTGGGACTTATGACATTATGATCAGCAATGGCACAGGTCTTCCCAACCTACACTGATTCCAATTATTCCTCTACACCCCTACGCACCTTTACTTTAGACAATATTCTTTATGTTCCTACTATCAAATAGAACCTTATTTCCATATCTCAATTTTGTAAACTAATGTTACCTTTGAAGTCATCAATAAAAGTAATGAGTGATATCCATACATCCAAGAAAAAAATATCAAGTGAAGCGGTAGAGATAAGAGATGAGATGGAAAAGGGTAATTTGTGACTTTTATTGCATTGAAAATTATAATTGAATTCTAAAAGACTTTATATATCTAAACAAAAATTGCAAAATATGCCTAAAAATTGAGGATGACGGATGACTTAGACGCTGATGCAACTTAGACGAAGTGGTCTTGGCATATATACTTGAGAAGGCAATGAATGAGGTGGATTTAATAGAAAATACTGATTATTCTGATACACCGTCTATCCCAGCAATAGAAATATCCCCATTCAAAAATCTTTTACATGAAAAAAATTGGGTAAGAATTCAATGTAAATTTTTGTCGACCACTCTACAAAATATATTTGGTTATATCCTCTCAAACTCAAATTCCATGTCGTTGATGTTTTTTTGCTTTTTAAATCTCTTGTTAAAAACTACTTCCATCGCAAAAACAACACCTTTTACTCCAATAGTGGGAGAATAGCAATCACTTATCCCATTCCTTACTTCTAATGAGATTTCTCACCTTACCTCTCTGCTACACACACATGAAATTATGGGTACGCTTAACGACGTCGTCGCCACATTGGTGAAACTAGTTTGTCTCTCTATTTTACATATCTATGTCCTTATCAAGTATGTCATTTTCCTTCTCTACTGTTATGTATCTTATCAATCATGTACCCACCCCTACACTTGACCTTCTGTCTTCCTACTCCAAACTTTTTGGTAAGTCTCTTAACTACTCCTAGCTTCGTATCTTTGGTCGTCTTTGTTATCCTTGGCTTTGACACTACTCTCCACACAAACTTAACCATCCACTCTGTGTCTTTGTAGGGTACTAATCCACACAAAGTGTGTATCTTTGCCTCAATCCTACCTTATCTATATTTACATGTCTCATCATGTTAAATTCATTGAGTTTATCTTTCCCTTTAGCTCTCTCTAGTCCACTCTAACCCGTCCGTCCATAGGTAATATGTCTAACTAGTAGTTTGAGAATAGCGTGATTGTGATGGGTGTTGTGTTTTTTATTTAAACAATGATTTTTCTATATACAAATTTATTGTGAGACGCCCTATTCTCCACGCAGTGGTACTAACCTCAACAGCTACCCCAGTGCTACGACACCACCTTTACCTTGTTGCAGCGCCATTTCTTGCTCTCGTTGTGTTGCAGTGCTTGATTCCTGGAGCCACGACCCTAACTTGGACAATAGCCCTCTACCTATATATTATAATCCCCCTAATGCACCTCCATACATGATTATTACCCACTATAAAAATAATATTTATAAACCCATCCGAAAAATTAAAACTCACAAATTGACCCTGAACCCACATCCTTTGACCTAAGCCATTAAAGATCCTAGTGGCGTCAATTAAAGTTTGAGGAGTATGATACTCTAGTTCAAAATGGCATTTAGGAACTTACTTCTCCAAACCCCACCCATAATCTAGTTGGTTACATGTGGATCTTTTGAACTAAACATTTACCCAATGGTTCAATTAATAGGTATAAAGCTCGATTGGTTGTCTTGGGGTTTTATTAGTATCCTGGCATTGATTACAATAGCAATTCAGTCAAGTTGTCGAGCTTACTATTATTTGCATTGTTATCAACCTTGTCATTAGTTGTGGCCGGTCTCTTTGCCAACTTGATGTTAATAATGCTTTTCTCCTAGGTACTCTATTTAAGGATGTCTTTATGGTCTAACCACAAGGATTTATTGATTCAAATTGTCCTCATTATGTATGCAAGCTCCATTTATAGGTTGGAACACGCCTTTCATGCTTGGTACCACGAACTACAACTATTCTTTCTAAGTACTAGATATTAACTCTCATGTTGACACATCCCTCTTCATCCTGCACACAGGTGGCAACTTGCTTAATAATTTGGTCTATGTTGATGACATTATCATTACAGGTAATAGTGATGCAATTGTTCAATAATTTGTCATGCTTTTGGCTAATTGATTCTTGTTGAAAGATCTTGGTCCACTGCATTATTCCCTTGGGTTGAAGTTACTCCCCACTCTCAAGGAGTTTTTTTTTTCTCACCGTCACTATATTGTTGATCTTCTGTTCATACCCGTATGAGCGATTCCAAACCTCTGTTGCCACACTTTTTTCTATTTCTCTTATACTTTCCCTTGCGCACTTCAATCCATCTTCATATCAAGCTATATTTGGTAATCTTCAATATTTGTCTCTCACACACCCAAAATTTGCATATTTAGTGAATAAATTTTTCCAGTTTATACATTGTTCCACCTTTGATCACTGGACTTTTGTTAACTGTCTTCTCTACTACCTATGTGACATGTTAGATCATGGTATCATGCTATATCAGAATTCACCTATGTTTGAACATACTTTTTTTTATGCTAATTGGGCTAGTAACAAGGATGATACCATTTCCTTGGGGGCATATCTTGTTTATCTTTGCCATAATCCTATTTTCTAAAGCTCCAAAAAGCACTGTATTGTTGCTCATTCCTCTACAAAAGTTGAATATCGGACCGTTGCCACTAGTGCTGCCGAACTTCGATTTATTGATCAACACAGCTTGGTGTATCCCTTCCATAACCTTTGGTCATCTACTATAATAATGTTAGTGCTACTAACTTATGCTCCAATCCAGTATTCCACTCTCGCATGAAACCTGTTTTAGATTATCATTTCATTCGTTTTCATTATGAACAAGTACAAGGTGACGTTTTTCGAGTTGGTATGTCTCCTATTGATCAACTAGCGAATATGCTTACCAAGCCGCTTTTGCACACTCGAATTCTCTCTCTCAAAATCAATATTGGACTCTCCTCCTAAAACTCCAATTTGCGGCTTCTAGATTTATCTTTCATTCTTATCTATGAACAATTGTAAATTATAAACTCAACATTGTTAATGAGAAAAGTCATGCCATATTTTCTCTCAATTCTAAATTCTTTTAAAAGTAGGCATGTTTTCTATATTGATCAAGATTAATTTATTGACCCACATACCTTAAGTTACATCCTTAGAGCATCCCCAACACTAGTCCAAAAATACCAATTTGGAGCAGCAAATCTACTCCAACGCAAGTGCTATCTCCTGCGCTATTTTAGCGCCTTGAATAGTGCTGCGCCTTGAATAGTGCTGCACTATTGAGATAGCGTTGTGCACTACCTTCTTTTTCTTTTTCTTTTCTTTAATTAAATTTATAATCTATCAATATATATTTAAAAATAATTTTAGATTTTGTATTTTATTCCAATTGTATATATTTCAACAAAATCAGTTGGTCTTTTTTAATCTTATATGTTGCATTAATTTTCTTAATATAATTTAATTGATTTATTTGTATTTGTATTATTTATGTTCAATTTAAAATTTATTTCTAATTTAAAATGTACTTCAATGTAATGTTTTTATTTTTCTACTTAAATTTTATTATCAATTATTTTATTTTTTTATGTATATTTTTTAATTTACAAGCAATTATATTATATTAATAAAAATATATTATTTAGTTAACTAAACGTAAAATACAAATTGAATATGCAATTGTATTAATATGTTAATAGATATTTGGTGAATTAAAATATTTACTGTAAATGGAGTAATAAATAGAGTAAAATTTGAAATAGATGAATTGGAATTTAATTTTAAGTTTGATGTAGAAACTGCATCATTTTAATGCAAAAACTGCGCTAAAATAGAGTTATGGGTTAGAGATGGCGTTAACAGGTTAATTGTTAATTTTAATCTTATTTTTATTTGGTGTTACTTCATATAAGGATATGGTGGTCAGTTTTTTAGCATTCTTAAGCAAGTAGTAGAACACAGAGAATCAATCTGTTATGATTATTATCAAATTAATTTTCCATTCAACTACCTATGCGTAACGTTATTTTCCAACACGTAGGGATCTTCTATTCAGATTTTTATGTTCCGTAACAGGATGATAATCGCATTTTAATGTTGTAAAATATGGAACAAGATAATTGTAGTTCTTTATGATAACGAAATTTTGTACGAGAATGATAAACATGATGATGTTGAGTATACATGTATGAATATATATATATATATATATGTAAATTTTGGTGTTGTTAAACTAGTAGCTTGCTGTTGAAAAACAAATAGATTGGTGATTTTTTCAATTAACAACAAATTGAATGAAACTTGGTGAAAAATAAGTGAACACTTTAGTGAGGAACAACGAAGCTTCGTGTTTGATTTTCTTCAAACCCACAGTATGCTCTGGATCGCTGCTACCATCAATGCCACAAGCTCCAAAATTTAGAAAATTGGAATAAATACTCTCTAAAGCATAGTAATAAAATTGTTCAATTTTTTTTGAAATAATTCTAATAAAATATGAGAGTTTCATATGATGATGGAATTCTATATATTTCTTTCATAAATAGTAATATGACAAAATATCTCAAATTTTTATTGATATAGTAATTTATTTACAAATTTTATTTCGATTTTAATAAGCTTAAAATAAATTATATTATTTTCTCTATTTTTTTCATTACATATATAAGTTTACTAAATAACATTGTTTCTATTGGCAATTTTCACACATAAATATATTAGTTTTATAAAATAAAATATATTTTGTATTGATGTATTTTCAAATTAATCTCGAATTTTGTTGTGTAATCAAGATTTTGTAGATTTTTTTAATTTTTTTTCTAATTAATACCCAAATTATAAATTTTAAGAGTCAATGAATTATTCCTGAATTTCTGAATTTGTTACTATGCTCTAAAGAGAAATTAATCAAGCAAATAAAACCAAGAAGTAACTACTGATTTCATAAGTTAAAATTTTGAATTTGTCTTGATTTTAGTTTCTTCCTCTTCTCATTTTTTTTTTTTCCTCTAACAACTACAAATAATTTTTTCCAGAATTGAACAGGCAATTTTTTTTGTTTATATTGGCTGTAAACAATGGGTAATATGTTTGCATTGACTGTAAACTTTATGGTTACAATGCAATTCTCTTCGAAAATGTTTAGCAGCAGCCCATTATAATGGAACTTTTGGATTTGTCTTTTTTTTTTTGATTATTTTAATTAACTAATTGGGACTCGGAATATAAGATAGACTATAAATTTTAAATTGAGTATTAGCAGTGCAAATATGTCTCCATACAAATGTTAACTTAGGCACTCCTTGGGCAGTTTATATTATTGATGAAATATAAATTATTAACAAACATATAGAAATTAAAAAAATATTAATTAATAAAAGATCAATCCCATTATTAATTATGCACTCTGTTCATGAAAAAGTGTCTCAATAACCAAGTCAATTATCTCATTTTTTAAAAGGAGGGAAAATAAAATAAAAAAATTATAAAATTGTAAAAATTGCAATATAAAACTAATCCATGGATCAGAATTTTGTAGATAATTAAAAAAATTAAAATTCAAAAAATTTAAGATTCGATGAGAATAATTTTATTAAAGTTTGAAAGATGGCTAAAAATAGTTTGAACTATATGAGACAATCAATTAAATGTTTGTGAAAAGATATTGGGATTCAGAGGGAAGGGAATTGGAGAGCCCAATTGCAGTTCCATGGGTCAAGTAGCCCAATTCCTCATGTCCAAATTAGTTAAGGGTGGGAGTTTGGGTTGGGTATTACGGGTCAAAACCTGACCCGTCACCCGATCAGGTAGATATTTTCATTCGGATTTTTGTAACGAAATCCGACAACAGAAGTTTGGGTCGGACGTTGGGTAGCAGCATTCTACCCGATCCAACCAATTAATTAAAAAGAAAAAGAAAAAAAGAATATAGAAAAATAGATTTAGCCGGAGTGCGAGGGTTTTGTCTTCCTTTTCATTGTTCATTTTCAGTTTCACATAGCCGGCTAAGCACAGCCGACTCTCGTCCCAAATTTCACTCTCCGGCGGTGGCGTATATTTCCTTTTTCTTTTCAGTAAAAGCTCACCCTCTTAAAGCATAAAGCAGAGTCCCAAGACCTACCCCAACTCTCGTCCAAATTCAAGCCTTCTTCACCGTCCACACTTTTCGGCGGCGGCGGCGGTGGGGGCAGCATATAGTGACGGTAAGGTCTCACTCTCACCCTTCCATTATTTTAGTTATGAAATTTCTGAAATGGGGGATCTGGGAAGAGGTTGTCTGTTTCTGATTTTTGAGTTTGTTATTTGTTATTTTTCTTTTGGTGATGAGATAGAGACTGAGGGAGGACTTCGGTGAAGTGTTCAAAAGAATATTTCAGGCAAAACAGAGCCAAAAACCGGGTAAAAAAAAGAAAAAGAATAACCGACCCCCGCAGCTCAGGTAACCAAAAAATCATGTTGGCGTGGTTTCTACAAAATTATGCAGTATTAACTATTACTAGCTATGTGTTTCAGATATTTAAACTAAAAATTCAATTTTTTTAATATTAGCACTGTTACATCCGACGATATATAGTTTCGTGAATGCCGGATACAGTTTATTTTTGTTCTGTTTTTAAATATATTTTAACTCAATTTTGTTAGTATGTAAATTTTTTCTTCAACTAATCTTAGGTAAATTTAGAATTCTAATTACCAACATGACACTTTAACTTCTTTTGTATCTATTTTAATTGTTAGTTTACATACAAAAGATACAAAAAAGAGTAGCAATAAACAGAAAAGATTGAATATTATTCTTTGGTTAAGGTAGAATAACCACCTCTGTATTATATTGTGTACATTGCTTGCATAGTACTATAGAAAATATTTTGATTGGGAAGTTCTCAATTTTTTTTATCTTAGACAAAAAGTTGATATTGCTGTATGCCTGGATTAAACGAAAGAAATTGTTAATCATATAAAACATCACATCGATTGAGAGATGTCATAAGAACAAAAACATGAAAATTAAAATGAAAAAAAGAGAGTTGAAATTCATACAGAATAGTAATCATTAAAATGAATAAGGTTTTCTTAAATTTTTTCAATTAATACCCAAATTGCAAATTTTAAGAGTTAATGAATTATTCCTGAATCTCGAATTTGTTACTATGCTCTAAAGAGAAATTAATCAAGCAAATAAAACAATGAACTCACTACTGATTGCTTAAGTTAAAAATTTGAATTTGTCTTGATTTTAGTTTCTTCTTATTCTCATTTTTTTTCTGTAAGAACTATAAAAGAAATTCCAGAATTGAACAGGTATAAGTTTTTCTTTATATTGGCTGTAAACAATGGGTAATATATGTTTGCATTGACTGCAAAATTTGTGGTTTAATTAGCTTGCTGTGATATTAGCTTTGTTTCCTATTGTGTCCCTCTACCGTGATCTTCTAACCAACCTTTTTGAGCAGCATATGACAATCCAATTTTCTTCCAAAAGGTTTAGCAGCCCATTATAATGGAAGTATTGGATTTGGCCTTTTTCTTTATTATCTCAATCAACTAATTGGGATTGGGAAATATAAGATAGACTATAAATTATAAATTGAGTACTAGCAGTTGAAATTTTTCTGCATACAATTGTTAATTTAGGCACTTTTTGGATGATTTATAATATTGATGAAGTATAAATTGTTAGCATAAAGTAGTTTATCAAACATACAAAAGTTAAAAGAAAAAAAAAACTGATTAATTAATTCCATTATTAATTATGCATTTTTTTATATTAAGTTCATTAAAAAAAGTATCTTGACCGAGTCCTTTATCTTTTTTTAAATTAAAATTCATAAAAAGAGGATAGTTCGGGTTGGACATTGGTTAGTAGACCGATCCAACTAATTAATCAGAAAGAAAAAAAGAAAACAGAAAAATAGATTTAGAGGAGTAATAGGGTTTGTCTTCCTTTTCATGTTCATGTCAGTTTCACATAGCAAGGCGAGCATCACCTCCGCCAACTCTCCCCCCAAATTCCCATTCCATCGTTGATGTCATGTATTTTCATTTGCTTGTCACATGGATGAGAGCTTACTCCCTCACAGCATGGAGCACACTCCCAAGGCCTCCCCCAACTCTAGTCCCAATCCAAGTCTTCTTCACCGTTCACACTCTCCGGGGGTCGTGGTGGCATATAATGACGGTAAGGTTTCACTCTCACCCTTCTATTAATTCTGTTGTGAAATTTTAGAGTAAAAATGGGGGATTTGGAAGGGGTTGTTTTGTTTCTGATTTGATTTTGTTACTTATTATTTTTCATTTGGTGACCAGAGAGGAATTCGGTGAAGTGTGTAAACAAATATTACACTATTTTCAACAGAGCCAAAAACCCGAAAAAAAAGAAAAAGAAAATCAAACCCAACAGATTGAGACAGATCAGGTACCCAAAAATTCAGGTTGGTGTCGGTTAGTAAAATCTGCTACCCGACGTCGGGTGACCGATTCAAAAAACCCGACCCGAGACCTATTAATTGCAACTCCTTGACCCACATAATTTAATCTGTTTTTCCTTAATTAAACCTAGCATACATTACTGTGGTGCATAAGGTTCAATGTTTGTGGTTTTTAGAAAATTATGCAGCATTACTAGCTATGTTTTTTCAGATATTTATACTAAAATTCAATATTTTAATATTAGCCACTTTTGATTCGATATTATATAGTTTCGAGAGGGTTAGATACAACTCTTTTTTAATCTGGTATAATTGTTAGTTTACATGAGAAAGATACAAAAAGGAGTAGCGATGAAGAGAAAAAGATTGAATTATCATACTTTGGTGAAAGTAGAATAACCACCTCTGCGTTATATTGTGTACATTGCTCGCATAGTACTATAGAAATTATTTTGATTAGGAAGTTCTCGATTTTTTATCTTAAACAAAAAGTTGATATTGCCGTATACGCCTAATCAAACAAAAGAAATTGTTAATCATATAAAAACATTACATCAATAGAGAGATGTCATAAGAACAAAAATAAAATGAAAATTAAAATGACAAAAAGAGAGTTGAAATTCATACAAAAATAAAAATCATTAAAATGAATAAATTTTTTCAAAGATTAAATACTCAAACAAAACATAGGAGTCATTTTTACCTTAGAAACAAAGGGAAGAGATGGAACAGGACCAAATTGAGGGAGAGAGTTATCATTTGATTCTTATTCATATACCAATTAAATAAGTTTATCTGTACTCTATATAATATTGTAGCAAGAAAAAGTTTGAACGTAATTCTGCCAATTTTGACTGAATTCTGAAATCTCAGAATTTTGAGTTTTTATTCAAAGAAAAAAAAGATTCATTGGTTTATTTAACTTTCATAATTTGAAATAATCAACACAGTTCAAAAACTTTCCAAGCATTGCTTGTTATACATCATTTGATTCGCTAATTTCCATAAAATTCATCTTATGTTACACTTAATTTAGTAACATCCGTAATTTAAGTCAATTAAGTTAAGACTAGATATTTTTTCAAATTTAAAAAGTTTATATCTTAAATTTTCACTACATAAGGGAGTGTCTAATATGGACCAATTCACCTATTTGCCTAACAGAACAGCCCATCAGTCCAAACCATTTTGCCACGTAGAAGTGTTCATGAACCTATTCCACAAGACCTACCAACTTAAACAAATTTGATTAGCGCAATACCGGCTAGTTTTGAATATTTTTTGTCTACATTATCAGTAGTATAATATTAATATTCACTATATTCTGGATTTTTCTTAAAATAAATTAGACTTATTTGGCAGCTTGTGTCATCATGGAGCAAAGGAAAGAATTAGAAAATCTAGAGGAGTTGAGGAATGTTCTTCATCGTGATAGTTGTATAATATTAATATTCATGATATTCTGGAATTTTCTTATAATAAATTAGACTTGTTTTGAAGCTTGTGTCATAATGGAGCAAAGGAAAGAAATAGAAAATCTAGAGGAGTTGAGGAATGTTCTTCATTGTGATAGTAGTATAATATTAGTATTCACCATATTCTGGATTTTTCTTAATATAAAGTAGGCTTGTTTTGCAGCTTGTGTCATCATGGGGCAAAAGAAAGAAATAGAAAATCTAGAGGAGTTAAGGAATGTTCTTCATCGTGATGAAATGGATTTGGATAGAAGATGCGATAAAATAACATTGTCTTTGGTTAACAACATCACTGTCTATGTAATGATGATGGGAGTAGGATCTTTATGTGGATTCCTTATTTCAACTAAAAAAACACTATATCTTTTACTTGGAATGATGGCCATGACGTATCTCGTTGGGGTTGGATTTAAAATTTTTACGGCCTTCAAGAAGTTAAAGATGATGCAGTTGAAGATGAATGAAATCAAGAGGAGAAGAGGAAAGTTGAAGAAAATTGTTAGAGACGTACGAAAACTGAAGAAAATTGTCGATGCCACTCTTGGCATCAATTCTGCTAGATCTCAAGTCGCTCAAATGGAGGATGCACTTCACATTGAAAGTCAAGGCTTTAAAGAGGATCATATCAATTTCTTGATAGTGATTTGCGTTGCCTCTTTTGTGTATCTTCTATCAATTGTTAGTTGGACTTTTTTCATGCATACAGGTATTGTTTTATAGTTTTTTAGCTTGAACTTTCATATTTTATTTTTTTCATTTTTCATCTTTATATTTTTTTTTAATTTTTCATCTTTATATATTTTTTCCATTTTCCGTCCTTAAATTTTAACAGGGGAGCAGAACTTTAGCATTTTTGGAGTAGCTCAACCACCTATGTACTTGAATTGCCTACTTAGAGGTATGCAAATTTGATCGTGCTGAATATAACTTGGATATATTCTGCAGCCAATTATTCAATTGTATTGAAAGTAAGTCAAGATTATTACATGAAAAATAAATAATCATAGGTGTCCTTGGATAATGAACTATTGGTGGCTTTAAGAAAATTGATGTTTGTTAAAATTTTGGAAAATTTATAGTTGACTGCTATTTATATTATACTTGTTAATTTTGTATTTATAGAACAAAGTTTAATAGCATTGTATTTGCATATTTATAAGTTGAGTATGCATGAGTATCGCATGAGACGACGGTTAGAATTTGATACGATTTCTGGTTTCAGCTCTTGGAGACCAGAAACAAGGAAATTTTTCCATTAACCTAGGGAAAAAAATGACTATCATGATGCTTGCAAAAGACTTTGTCTTGTTCTAGCAAGGGGTATTCTGACTCTGTGTCTGACCATTATGCTTTTATTCTCCATATTCAACTTCCTGTCCATGTATATGTTCTTGTGAGGGCCGACCAGAATGTAAGTTGATTTATGATTACCCAAAGATGGGCTGCCTTTTGTTTTTTGGCTGGAAATGATGTAGCATTGTAATTTTTAATCAGATTAATGCTCTTATGAGGTGATGAGACAATGTACTAGGTGACGAAATAATGTATTGGCTGTTCATGAATCAGTCCATGACCACTCAGAATTCGATTACTGTCATGACATTAATCCCCTTTCATATTTTTCCTCGTTGCGTAGCTACAGTTGGTTTGAAGAAATTGATTTTAGTTTGATTATGAAGTTTGTTCATATGACTTGCATATTTAATTGTCACTGCGAATACTACAGATTTGATTACAAAAATGTCAATCACATCGAAATAATTGATGTAACTTGAGCTCATGCATGGATACAAAAACATATCTCTGTCACCACCAAATAATGAAATGATTTAAATGAAAATGTACTTTATTTGTTTTCTACTTAGTACCTCTTAATGACATTTTCAAATATAACTTGCTAGCTCAGTTCTAAATTTTTCATCCCCTTGTAGTTTCAGGTTAACAGCCTCCTGTCCGCAGGGGAGAAGTTCCGTGAAAGCCTGCAAAGTCGGCCACTTGCACTAACTTTTCATGAAGTCACACTGAGTTAATTGCAGTCTTTTGATGGAAATTACTAATGTAATTGTAGTCATTGCTGAGAAAGCTTTGACCTTGTTGCTTAGTAACTGATGGACATCTAAATTACTTTTTGCTCTCTAATTTACTAGAACAATTGAATTACTTTTTGTCAAGAGCAACCATCAATTAAATACTTGTTGAGAGCTATGTTATTCTAATAGAAGGTTTCTTCATTTTGTACATAAAATGACATAACTATTGGTAGAAACTTTTATTTGCAAGTGTTACTATGCACATCTCAGTTTCTTATTTACTTAAAGTTTGACTTCGTGTGTGAAATGTGTTCCTGCTCCAGGGTTGCTTAAACATAAAAGCTACGTTAAGAGCAGCAATACCATTAAAAAGAAAAACAAACAAAATTGAAATTTCCATAAGCTTCTGAAAGAAATACAGATATTCCATTTCCCTCTAAAGTTTGGGTCAAAAGGATAAAATCATAAAAATTTCAGTGAGCGTTCATGGTTGCAGTATTCATAAAAATTAAAGGATACAAAGCATTCATGGTTGCAGTATAAGCTGTTGAACCACATAAACAATCATAAAAATCACTACTATAACTATTCATTTTTTACTTCCTCAAATGAATTTTCTCCATAGTATTAAAGTATAACTAATAGGAAAACATTCCTCTATGTCTCCAAAATATCACCATTTCATCTTTGTGAATGCTGACAATTCTTAGAACATTCAGTACATTCTTGCAACCTAAATAAACTCTTTCCACGGAATACTTGTTCACATCACAATCAAGGTTAACAATATATTTTCTAATGCAAGATCAATTTGCATTGTCCTCTCATATATCCATTACCCATTCTTAACAACCCACATGACAAAAACATAAGCAATCTTCTTCTACCAAAAGATCCCACACCTGAAAGACTCCTCTTCGGTAGCATCCTTCAAAAGGAAGAGGTCTGATCGAAAACTCTTCACTAATCATGTCAAACATCATAACTCCACCTATATGCATTACTCCACCTATATACCAATGCAGAGCTCCATTAACAATTGTTGGATTACCATTAACACAAATTGTATAATTCCAATAGTATGAATGTCGGCGATGAAAATAGGGATGGTGGTTCCCCTCCACATTTTGGCTCCAAAGAGATAAAAGTGATACTAATGGAAGAAAACACCACATGGATGACCTCCCCAATTAATTGGATCATCTATTGTGGTGATTCTTTCTTTAGATAGAGGATTGAGAACAATAACAGAAGGATAGGACGAGGTTAAAAGGACTAGATCTAGTCTATTGCAACAACTGATAAAATCAGCATGCTTTAATGCCTTGAGACCCCTCACCTTACACTTCTTTTTCAGATTTCCATCAATAATGAAAAGCCTCAATTAACTAGAATGAAAAATAGCGAAGAATTAGTGGTGTCTCCCTACTTTGATTCAATCTACAATGAGATGATGAAGTCAACATCCACCTTTTCTCAAACCATTTCTTATAGATTTTTTGACATTGAAGAATAGTTTGCACTAGAAGTATATTAGCATCATTATAATCACCTATTATTTTCTTAAAAAGGTGAAGGATCCAAGTGTAACATTGAAGGACCAAAAAAAGAAAATTACACTTGCTCATATACATACTTCTTAAAAGATAGAATAAAAATTCTATACCCTATGCTCTAAACTATGCTCTCAAACGTAAGAACCTTTCTCAATGTCTTTGTTATAATTACCGATTATTTTGGAAAATTGTCATGCGATATGCTAAGAGAATTGGAATATTTTAAGTTTAGATAACAACTTACAACTTGGGTCTTTTCTTCTATTGAATCCAGAAAAACTGATGAAATGCTTCAACTTTTCCTTGCTGATTTATGCTAGTGGAAACAATTAATCTTCCTTTGTTCTTTTGCAAGAAGAAGCACACAGTAACCAAAACCAGGAAAAACTAGGGGACAGCAGATGGGATTGAATTAATTTTCAACCATTAGCTTATGAAAAATCTCAAAAGGAGAAGAAATTATCCAAACGTGACAAATTTTTCATATTTGGGGTGATGAAGAAGGATAAAGTGAGGACAACGATATCAAAACAAGAAGTTTTAACTCAAAAAGAAGAAACAGATAATATCTATAGTCTTCAATTAATTTACTCTTAGACTTGAGAGGAAATCTCGTAATTTTGTCATCATTCTAATCTCAATAATGATGTATTTAAATATAATAGTAAAATTTTTCTTAATAATAAATACACTCTCTTTTAAATTTATTACTCTTATTTTCTTTTGAGACAGTAAGAGATTTCAAAATTGAGGATTTAAGTTCATGATAAAAAAATTATTGGATTTGTTTGGACAATTCAAGTTACAATTAATTATATATACTTTAGCACACCACATAAAACTATTATTTTCATTATTGTGGTGGATTTCGAATGAAATACGAATTTCAAATCCATCCAATATTGAATTTATTTAAAAAATTTAAATTCAAATTCCTTTCTTGTATCTGAATTAGTGTGGACTAAGTTTGGTGCATTATTTCACAATCAAGACTGACAATATGATAATGAGTCTTGTATATGTTATATTTGGTGTACATATATTTGATATAACATTATTGTCCAAGTGTCCTATTTTTAATAAAATGAGACACTTGGTGTTCATGTATATATCAAGTGTACCGTGTATCTAGTATAGTACGGATATTAGCTATGGTAATACTATTATATTGGGTGATTTTTAGGGAGTCTTGACAATCATTATAGCTTAATCACAATTGATGAGTATGTGTGAATTTCACCACATGAAACATCCTAAAAAAACCCCATTAAATTAATGAAATTTTTAGACTGAATTGGTCAATTGCATCAAATCCGCACCATATACTTGAATTAAGTGGAATCACATAAGATCTATGAAGACCTAATTGGGTACACTTGATCACAACAGTGTTGTGCACCTAACTTAATAGCGATGTTTACAAGATATTCTATTATTTATTTTTTATTTATTCTGACATATTCTAATAAAAGAAAGGAAAATAAAAAAATAAACAAAGTGGTTGCTAATTCTAGCATACACATGTTTGGGCTACCATAATATTTGAATAAATTACGTTACACCTATCACCATCACATCATTTTATTAATACACGACATGAGATCGATTAATTAATTGTATTCAATAATAAATTCAAGACTCTCTTACACTATATGTGGTCTTCTTTAAATAAAAAATTTGATTGTAGTTAGATTTTATACCAGCTGGTGCATATATAATATAAATTATTTAATTGGTGTATGTGTACATGTATACTAAGCACGGGAACGAATCTTTGCGCTTGGGGCAATGATGCAGCTAGTGAGGTTCTAACCAAGCCGCGTTTGTTGTTGGTTGAAAACTATTTCCAAAATCCCTCTTGGGCCTGGGACGATCCCAGGCCCTAGAGAATTTTCGGAAGGGCTCCTCTAATCTAGGGTAAAGCCCTATCAAAAGAAAAAAATAAATAAAAATTAAGCACAAGCATGACATCTAAAGTTTAAGTTTTGGACAGGATTGAGCAATAGAGAGTTCGGTACAATTAATCTCAGAAAAATAACAATCATCCATGGACTTCATATAATCCTAGCGTGCAGTTTGTTGTGACCGTCTCAGGCTTGAGCTTTGTAAGAATAATATGTTACTAATTTGACGAAAATTTCTTGACATTGCCCACTAATCGACATAGTTGATCATGAACATACTAATTATAGAGTATTTCTTGAACTCAAATAAAATATCATGAAAAGCACCTGATTTATTGCTTAAGATGGTTATAGGTTTCCTCTCTATACAGACATACATTGAACAACCATTCAATAATTTATTTTATCAAAATACATCTACAAAATAATCAAGAAATTAATTTTTGATATTAATTAATGTCATCAAATATGAGAATTCTATAACAAAGAAAAAATATATTTGTTATATTACTAACAAAAATGATACGAATTACCTTTTGGGTGCTGAGGTGTGTCAAGTACACCTCACCACATGTCCATTAATACAATGCTCCTGAAGTTGGGTTCTCCGTCTGCAGCATGAACAAACAGTTAGAGGACCCTGGGGTTGTTGCAAGAAAGCCACTCCGATGAGGTTCTGTTGCAACAAGCTCCCCAGGAGTTCGTGATAAACATGTTGTACCTCATAATTGCCTCAATGAAATGTTGCGTATACTCCCACAGAGTTTCACCCTCATTCTGCTTCATCATGCAGAGTCTTTGAGCACTTCCGATTGATGGAGAATTAGTGTAGGAAACTTTCAGTGAGTTGCTCCATTCCAGAAACAGATCATGGTGGCAGCTTGTTGGATCACGTCAATGCCTTCTTAGTGAGTGTTGTGCAGAAGACCTTGTAATATACTGTATCACTCATGTTATATAAGTTTGTCTTGGCGTAGAATTTATCCAAGTGCTTCTGCAGGTCTCATGCTCCATTGTGCTTTAGAAGGTTTGAAGTCTTTACTCTCGGGGGTAGGGGTTTAGCTAAGATATTTGCAGTGAATGGATTCCTTCTATGTTGCATCATCGCCAATGATTGAGCATTGCTTTGAGGGAAGATAGAATATGGGCAGCGTGTGATTCCTCCACCCTGATGGGTCTGAGTGTCATCTGCTGCCTTTGAAAAATATCCTCGCTGGTTACCTTTTAAGGAATCCCCTCTCTCTTTCTTCCTACTCCCTCCCCAAGCGACTCTTATGTCTTTGTTGGGCGCAAGCCTTCTCCTTGTTGTGAGGGTTGCAGATGAGGATCGGCCTGGTGTTCAACGAGGTATTGGGCTATCGTCTTAGCTGTTGCTTTCTCGGTCGTGTCCTCCAGCAGAACCTGTAGCACTTTCTGTTTGAATCAGATCTTTATGTTCGGGTGTGGTCCTCCTGTTGGGGGTTGCTACTCTAGTCTTGCTGGTGCTTTCTAATACTGTTGGGAGGATGCCATCGATGGCCGCTGATTCCCTCCATCATCGTTAGCTCCATTCTCTGATCGAGTTCCTTGTGTGCTGGTCTCTCTTACTCTGATACGTGTTTGCATTCTCAGTGCTATGATAGGGTTTCCCCACCAAATAATGCGGGTTACCTTTTGGGTGCCGATATGTATCAAGTACGCCTTACCATATATCTATTAATACAATGCATCTAAAGTTGAGTTCCTTACTTGCAACACGAACGGATAGTTAGGAGGATCTTGGGGTTGTCCCAAAGAAACCCCATGCTTAAGTTAGTAAATATCCAAGAGAATAAGTACTAACTCAGAGTATATACCTTATAAGTATGGAAAATGAGCTATTTAAATATGCTCATTTTGGGACATGGGCCTGACCTTTGATATAATGTAAGCATCGTGGGTCCAATTGCCTTATCTGGCATGTATTTGATATCTCTGGGCTATTTAGACTTCTTACGTGACTTAGAGATTCATTTTGTCTTTGAATCATAATCAATTATTTATTGGGCTAAAATAAATATAATTAAATTAAATTACATTCCCATTAAAAAATAATACTGATAATTTATAGCATTTCCAAGATTTGGGTAAGAAACTTACTCCAATCTGGGAGCCTTATATAAGAAGGCTTGGGACAAGAAGTCTAATAAAGCACAAATACCCACAGAGAGAGACTCCAAGGGAGCATAGACGTCCTAAAAGGGTTCAAACAAATATGGGAGCATTTAAAAAGGAGGAGCAGAGATTTTAAGACATTATTATATGTAAAACATAAGAGTCATTGAATGTATATACAATGGCAAACTCACAAATAAAGGGAACATATCGAGCAGGGCCAATTGATGGAGAAGTTATCATTTGATTCTCATTCATATACTAATTAAATAAGTCTTTTTGTACTGTATGTTATAACAAGAAAGACCTCATTTGGTTTTAATTTCAGTGAAAATTGTCATTTCTAGTATTTCTAATAGGATTTGATTTTCGTGTGAAATTAAAAATATATTTGGATGAGAGTTTTGAGATAGAGAATATATAGAGTTGAGAATGAGATTTTGTTTCGTTTAGTATATTTTTTTGGATTTTCCAAACTTAAAAAAGTGATCTATATTTGGTTTTATATTTTGAATAGCATCACTTCTATGATATATGTATATAATGTTGTGTGAAAGTTTATAGTGTAAGATCCACATAAATATTTTGTATATTTGTGTAAACTATTGTACTGAGTTGAATAGGTTATGTCCGATATTGATGGTGTGTTATCATATTCCTGTATAAGTTGGTTCCATAGTGATGGTCTATTATCATATTGCTGTCTTCAAATTTGTTACAATTGTGTGTTCATCATAGGTCCCATAATTTGAAATTTTTTTCAGTTGAAATGAAGTTTTTGGTAGTGTTTTTGAAGAGTGAAAAAGTCAAGGTTTGGAAAAATGTATTAAAAAAGTTGAAAAGCCTCACACAAAGGCATTGCACGGCATCAAGGAAGGTGAGATATTTGTAATGTTCTTCTCATTCTCTTATCAGTTTCATACCCTTTCTTTGAATCCTACTACAAACACTATCCACAGACCTCTGCAATACCTCTCATAGGAAGCCTGCTCCGTCGTGATTTTCTTGTCGTGTGTTCATTTCCTTGGGGCTAATCTTTAAAGTACGTTGCGTCCTTCACATAAACTGTAGGTTGTTGATGGGTTTTTATTAATTTGGTCGATTGTTGTGTGTTTAATTTTTTTCAATTGCTTTTTGTTCATATTTCACGATCTGCATTTTATTTGTGACCTTGTTGGTATTCTAGTTAACTATTTGCATTGCAAAATTTGTTAAGGGAGGAATAAGGAAGGTTGCCCATAATAAATTTACATTCATTGAGTTGAGGTGACTGCTAAATGGCTACTCATAATAGAGGTGCCCAAATGCCTGGACGGAATTAGACCCGGTCCGTAATCGGCCCTTGATTAACAGTTCAAAAATCATTAACTACAGATCGACGGGTCCAATCTGTAATCGACTCGTGCGTACACAAGTCGATTATGGGTTGAGGGTAACCCAATCCATTGAACTGTCGGGTCGGGCCCGACGGTTCATTTTTTATTTTGAATTTTTTTGAAATTATTTGAATTTTTTTCCCTACAAAAACCCTTCGATTTCTTCATTTGTTTTACATTTCTACATTCTCAACTTTCAATTTTATTATTTTCAACTTTCAATTTTTTAACTTTCAACTATCAATTCTCTAATTCTCTACTATCAATTGTTCATTATTCAATTCTATATTTTATAATATTTCAATTATTTCATTAAATTATTTTCATATTTTATTTCTTCCATCTTCAATTATTCATTATTCATTTTATATTCTTTAAAACTTCAATTTGAACTATATATTAGTGGTGAATAATCTTAAAGTTGGCCCAAACCCCAAAGCATATAAATTATGTGTTTGGCCCAAGACTATTTTAACTTCACATAAATCAAAAATAATTTCTACATTTTCAACTCTCAATTTTCTAATTTTCATCTATCAATTATCTATTTCTCTACTATCAATTATTCATTATTCAATTCTATATTATATATTATTTCAATTATTTCATTAAATTATTTTTTATTATTTTTTTTTTATCTTCAATTATTCATTATTCATTCTTTATTCTATATTCTATATTAATAGGACCAAAAGAACTTTAACTACATATTAGTGATGAATAATCTCAAGGTTGCCCCAAGCCCCAAAACATTGAACCATAAATCATATGTTTGGCCCAAGACTATTTTAACTCAACATAAATAAAAAACACTTCTACATTCTTTTACTTTTAATTATATAATTTTCAACTATCAATTCTCTAATTCTCTACTATCAATTATTCATTTTTCAATTCTATATTGTATACTATTTCAATTGTTTCATTAAATCATTTTTCATATTTCTTTTCCTTCATCTTCAATTATCCATTCTTCATTCTATATTTTTTAAAACTTCAAGTTGAACATTTTTTATATTTTTAAAGTTTATTATAATTAGAATATTTAATAATTTAAATTTTAGGTAATAATTTTTTTTTTAAATTTAAGTTAAAAAATTCATTAAATTCAAAAATTAACAATAATTTTTCAAATGTTAAGTTCAAAAATTTTCAAAATAAAAAAAAATAAAAAAAATCTAGGGGTCAGAAACAGACCTGGAACCGACGGTTAATCGTAATCGGAATCAGAACCGGTCTGCCAGTTCCAGAACTTGAATCGTAACCAGCAGGACCAATTACGATTAAGGGTTGATAAATCCTAACTCTTGAAACAGACGATTCCAAAACAAAACCAACAATTTCTAAAACATGATCGGGTCTAAAACTATGTCAGAAAGGTACAAAATTTCCACTGGGTCTTCTCTTCAACTATTACTTCAATGTTAGCCACGACAAACTGGGACATACAATAACCAAAAACCATGACAAACTGGGACACGACAAATGTGATTAAATCTCTGATACACAATCACATTCATACAATTTGCTTATGAAAAATGATATGAAATTACCCAAACATGATAATTTTCCGTACCTGGAGCGATGAAGACGGATAAGAAAGCGGACGACGGAGATGAAAACATTGGGGTAGTCTGTAGTCTTTTGATGAAATGAGAATTTTTAAAAGGTATTGTGTTAAAATGGGGAAAACCCAGAAACCTAAATCTATTTTAGGTATTCAAGATTAATTAGGAGTCAGAAGTTAATTAGACAGCTAATAATGAGTTTTAATAGGACAATGATTCTCTCGTTGATGGATTTTGATTGATTCCCAAAAAAATTCAAAAGTGCATAAATTAAATTTACCTTAATTAAATGATTTATATTACCTATTATGCTGGCACTCTGGAGAGAAAATCTCAAACATTGTCATCATTATCTAACTCTCAAAATTGAATAAATTTCAAGCAAACCAAGGCAAGTTCTTGACGAAGTTTGGGCATTTTGATTCCAAATCTGTGAGCACACCTTAATGATCCCAAAATAAAAATCTGGTGATTGTGTATCGCAATTTGAGTATGCTTAAATCATTGAAAGCTTCATGTACTTGATGAATTATACAAAATTTAATATTGCTTATGTTGTGACTAAGTAAATATACTCAAAGTATGTTTACTTCGTTTGATTAAGTTGGATACACTAAAATATCCAATATAGTCAAATGTTTATTTTTGATGATAATGATTCATGATAAAATTTCAAACCCAGTATAATTAATGATTTTTATTGGATAATTAATCCAACACCTTTCCTTCTAAAATATTTAGGATATATTTTGACAATAATATCCATAATTTTAAACCACATATTACAATTTCTTTATACTAATTTATGAATTTTTTTATTTAAATGTAAATTAGTCAAAAACATAATAATCCACGTAATTATCCATCAAAGCACATGTTTGATAAAAACATTGACTAATTTATCATTCAAATAATTATATGAAGTACATAAAATTTATTAAATAATTTAATTTTAATCTCACATCTTATTACATTCTTCATCAATCATTTATCATCCACACCAAAAAAAGTAAACGATCCCTCGAAGTCTTAAGACTACTTTAGACTATGCTTTGATCTATTGTAATTTCCTATTGTACTAGAGGCATATTCGGATAAGACGTAACGCAAAGCAGCTACTAAAAGATATAGGGTTATATCTCTAAATTTTGTGAGGTTAGAGAGTAATTTGGCCAATCCTCTCACTAAACCAGTAAATAGAAAATTAATGGGAAACACATTGTGGGGGTATAATTGAGACACTATCCACTATTGATGTGTCCATCTTTATGGTGTGCGATGCTGTATTACTACAATGTGTGACGTTGAGCAACTGCTCTAAATGAATTCATAGTCTTATGGTAGAATCTGTTGTCGTATTTATTAATCAAGTTAATTAGTTTATCAGATTTATGATGTTTTAGTTTAATGTTGTAACGTCAATGAAATATGAACATAATTGCACAACGGAAATTAAAGTTGACAACGAGCAATTTTAAAGAGGTTTGGATTAGAAATAATCAATTTAGAGTCAAATAATTTTGAATTAATTATACAATATTAGTCGCATTAAATTAAAATTAAAGATAGTTCCATTACATAAATTTTAACAAATTTAAAATAAAAAACAAGCTCAAATATATTTTTAAAATTTGACCCACTTATATATATTATATATATTTTAAATTTGACCCAACTATATAACTTATCTAGAAAATATACTATAATTAAAATTCAAGGACTAAAGCGAAAATTAAAAACTAAATTGCAACTTCATACCTCTGTTTTGCCCCGTAACTAACTTGGCAAAAGTTTTCATGTGATCCATTGGTAGTTGAATGCTCTTTCTTTTCTAAATGTATTCATCTTATTTATTTTTTTAAAATTTTAAAATAAGCTTAATAATTTCTTAACTAACTTCAACCACTACTTGTGGCAAAATTTTGAAAATATTTAAAAAATTTACTTTTTTATTTTCCATCTAAAATTCCCGTGCTGAGCTGAAATAGAGCTATAACATTGAGAGATTACTGTTTTACTGGTCATTTAAATATTGCAACGTACACCTTCATTTTGTTCATAGGTACTGTGAATTGCCTTCATCACTTATAATTTATGGATTATGGGCCTATGGTATGTGATGTAGACAAGGCCCAACCAAAAATATAAAATAAATCTAAAAAGCCCAACAGAATAAGTCATTCCATCAAACCCATAGGACCACGTGGTTGATGCACCATTCAACGTTAGATAGTAACCCTCTATAGGAATATTATAAATATCTCGTTCAATTACTTTCCTAACGTAAGCAATTTATTTGCATTTCTTGTAATTTAAATTATTTCTTTCATATTATCATTCTCTGTGATTCTAACTTGAATATCGGATGATTTTCGTTGGAAACCCGCCACCCCTAAATATTTTTTTGTGATGCAGACAGTGACCACCTTGCAATAAACATTCAACTTAAAAATCAAAGAATTAAGGTGATACACATCACTGTGCTATTTGTAGGAGTATAGTATTGAATTTTGATGCATTGACGGCTATCAATCTTATAATTCCTTTATATTAATCATAAGGATAAAACCGTATAGTAAGCCACATTTTAGTTTTAGACATTCCAAAATTAAAGAGGAGGATATTGTAACACTCCTAATTTTTTAATTACAATTTAATCTTTGTAACATAATTTACTTTGATAAATATTTATCATATTTTTTAGTGTTAAATTATCACTATCTAAATGAGGATCGAAATTTAATTCTTGTGGACCAAAATCATTTAAACCCCCAATCCACTAGATTTATCAAGTTTTGCACTTTTAAATCAACAACACCATTGTTTAACCCAAAATCCCTACCCTATTGGGCTGCCTGATGGATTGACCCATTCAATTTGTGAAGACGCAAAGCATAGTGTTTTCAAATTCTAAGACTGGATTACATTCACATTTCTAGTACGAAGTATGACCCACAAATATATCACTAAAAGGAAGTTTGAAATATTTCAATACAGCGTCATATTTATTCATTCGTAAACCATATGCTTTAAAGGCAAGAACTCATTCTATGTTCCAAGGAAGTAGGATGTATTTCATGTCAAAACTATTCAAAGAGAATTCAAGAAAATGTCCATGCAAGACCAAACACGGAATCAAGAAGAATGTCCAAACACAGCTTTCCCCAGCTTCAGTGCGCCATTTTCATGAGCTGGGAGAATTGTGCTACCATGAACGGGTGGTTTCCATCAATTTTTGGCACTTGCCTCAAGATTTCCACCACCTGGGGCAATGCCTTCGCCTGCACTAGAGTCGGGATTTTGCATTATATCTATGACTGTTCTGTGTCATCGAACATTTCTGAAATGATGATGCATATAATGAAGTAACTCTTGAATACTACTATTAATTATCAACAAACAATTCATTCATTAATATAATGGCAGCTTCCAACAGCTGACCCCCAAGGATCAACAATTTCTTACATACAGCTGCTGATAAGATGACTCACACCACATGTATTCAATAGACTACTACCACAGAGATGCCTTGTATGGTATATCCTAGACTCCATATATCTCTTTGTAAGGAAGGCCCAAAACAAACTATGAGAGAAGGTCACATAAGATAAAAGAAATCCAAAAAAGAATAAGGGGACGAGACGGAACATGCATAAACATGACTTCTGGTGGAAAAACCAATAGCAGCAACAGTTTTATTATTCAACACCTGTGAGAACCATATGGAAGGATTAGTTTTGGGGCTTCTCCCATTTGAGGGGCTTCACAACTTCCCATGTGAAGTCAGGGTCATCTCTTCCAAAGTGGCCATAGGCTGCTGTTTTCAAGAACCTTCCGTTGTTGCCCCTCTTCAAGTCCAAGTTAATGGAGATCATTCCAGGCCTGAAATCAAAGTTTTCCTTCACAATATTCAAAATTTCCTTGTCTGGGATCTTCCCAGTGCCATAAGTGTCGACGAAAACAGATAATGGCTCAGGCACACCAATTGCATATGAGACTTGTACAATGCACCTGCGTGCAAGCCCATTGGCAACAATGCTCTTGGCAGCCTGCCTAACGATATAGGCACCACTTCGATCAACCTTAGTTGGGTCCTTTCCAGAGAAGGCACCGCCACCATGGGCACCCCAACCACCATAGGTGTCAATAATGATTTTACGACCAGTGAGACCAGCATCACCATGAGGCCCACCAATAACAAACCGACCAGAAGGATTGAGGTGGAAGATTGTCTTCTCATCGAGGTACTTCTCAGGTATGACAGGCTTGATGACATGCTCTTTGAGATCCCTGGCAATCTCATCGTTAGTAACAGTCTCATCATGCTGAGTGGAGATAAGAACAGTGTGGACCCTGATTGGAACCCTAGCACCGTTTTCATTGTAGTACTCAACTGTAACTTGGTCTTTCCATCAGGTCTCAACCAGGGACATGTACCATCCTTGCGGACTTCTGTGAGGCGAGCACCTAATTTAGTAGCAAGCACATGGCTGAGAGGCATGTACTCAGGGGTCTCATCAGTGGCATAACCAAACATGTGTCCCTGGTCACCAGCACCAATCTCCTCTGGGCGCTTGGTCAGGTGTCCATGGACACCCTGAGCAATATCAGGGCTCTGTTGCTCAATATTAACTAGAACCTTGCACTTGTCAGCATCAAGACCAACATCATCAGAAGTAAATCCTATATTGCGGCAGGTGTCACGCACGATCTTCTCATAGTCGATATTGGCCTTGGTTGTGATCTCACCAAAGACCATTACCATATTGGTCTTGGTACAAGTCTCACAAGCAACTTTGCTATCAGGATCTTGTTCAAGGCAGGCATCAAGAACTGCATCAGATATCTGATCGCACAGCTTGTCAGGGTGTCCCTCATTCACGGATTCAGAGGTGAACAGGAAGGTGTCCATTTCCTCAACCTGCAAATGTTAAAATCCCATATTAATCTTCTAATGAATCACATATAAGAAACAAACAGATGCGAACTAAAATAATTTCTTGATCACTGGAAAAACTAAAGTAGCTCATGCTGCAAAACCTTGGATCCAGAATTTAGAGTCAATGCGTGAAGACTCATACAAAACTGAAAAAATAAATATATAAATAAATGCGTGTATTTTGTGGTACCACGAATTTAGATGCTCTCTTCAGGCGAAAGTCATTAAGCACCGACAAACATATTCTACGCATCACATTCTGGAATAAAGGAAACTACTTTAATATTTACCTAGCTACAGTTCCATGACCTTTTACATCAAATGGAGCCTACTTTAACCCGTTGATGGACCACAGAGAAAGTCCAGAAGAATTCTTTTCTTTTTTTCAAAGATCAAGAGAAGCTCGAAGCTCAATGGAGAATAGGATCCTTAAGAACCCACCCATTAAGTAAAGAAAAACAACTGAATTGCACTACTATAAAGAGTAAATCTGGCCTAACACCATTTGAAAAAGAACATCTAGCATAAATCTGAAATAAAAGGGAATAAAATAGCCAATCCATTGATGCAAAGTGAAATGAGTCCACAAAACAAGAAAGGATTAACCGACATGTAGAAAAATGCTACATAATCAATTGAATTGGACATGATAAAGCCATCAATACCCCCTCACCAACCAAAGCTGCTAATTTAGAAGCAAAAACCAGTTCAGATCTTTCATAACTCTTTCTTGAAATTATAGCAGAAAGCCAAAACCTTAAAACAAACAAGAAAACACTACATACGGACCATATTACAAACATAATTCTGTCATACAACATCCCCATTTTTTTATCAGAAAGACCCACAAATCTACTCAAATCACAGACAAAATTAATGAGTTTACAGAGTAAATGGTTTCTTATCCCTTGTCACCAAAAAAAATTCAAAATTAGCTTAAGAATTCAAGTCAAATAGCTCATACTCTTAACAAAAACTGCATGTAGGTTGAAATGATCACAACCTATTCCCAAACTTGACTTAAACGTGGTCAAGAACCACATAATAATTCAAGAAAACAAGTCAAAAATAAAAACTCAAATTTTACTAGCGCATAAGCAAAATAACAATAAAATTACTCAAAACCCATGAACTAAAATCTTGATCACTGCTAAAATACTTGAACAGAAATCCAAGATTTGCTAAAAGTTAGGTACCTTAACAAATGAACCCAACAGCAGACAAGAAAGATTTGAGCTTTTTGGCTATGGGTACTTCCTTAAGGTACGCCAAATGCTTGCAAGTCTTGGCAAATGAATTAAGGGGCTTATTTATAGATAGGGTGTCCATAAAATTAATACTTGGTCACATGGACAAGTGGGTTGGAGTGTACAGTTTTCTCAATGGTGGGGACAAGTTTCAGTAGGGTAGTTGTGTATATTGGCGATGTTTTAACCGTCGATGGATGTTAGGGAGTTGGGGTTTGACGGTGGAGATTGATTGAAGTCGGTGGGGAGAATGACAGATTTTATCTGGTGCAATTTTTATTGGTATTTTGTATTTAATAATAACAGCAATAATAATAATAATAATAATAATAATAATAATAACTAATATAATTAAATGAAAGGATCTCATGTGACCAAGTGCATTTTTTATTTTGTTAATTCTATTAAGTTTTAATTCAAAAGATCCATATGACCGTATCCAATAATCACATACCACGTACAATCATATTTATTTTATAATTAGTTATTTTTATTAAAATATGAGTCAATTAGAATGAAAAAATTACGTATAATATATATATATATATATAAACAAAAATACGAAAAAAGTGTGTTTATTGCCGCTCATAATTTTTATTATATAATTAAGACTTTAAGTTGGTGGGAATGGGGATATCGAGTTGGGTTCACCAACCCCGGATGTGGGACAAGAAGAAAATAGAATTGCATGCTTGGTTGGTTTGACCCCACTTTTGTCAAATCTTTTGATTAAATATGTGTGTTAGTGATAGCAAAATGCAATTACTTTATTGCCTTTCTTAGTATTTGCTGTCATTGTAGTAATTCCAAGATTTAAATTCTTCTTCATTGGAGAAGTATATAAGTAAAAACTTGATATACCCTCTTTATAACCATAGGAGTATTATTGGTAATTTTTCAAAAGAGAATAAATAAAGAAAAAATAAGAACCACTATAAGCATAAAATGCTATAAAAGAATAAAGTATATTTTTCTAACGTCTCCAACTTGGTTTAAATTGTACATATATTGGTATGTGTAGTACAATTTATTCATTATCCGTAATGCTCAATTATAAATACCTACGTCCATTCTTCTTTTTTGCTAAGTTTATTAATCAATTAGTTAATTTTAAGTCTTGTTTTTTAATTATTCTCTTAAACATTAAATTAATTTGATCTTCAAAAGGATTTAATCGAAAAATCTCTACTAATTTGTTGTTATTGCTAGTTAAACCACCTTTTCATCCCCTAACTTATATAGCCTAGAAAGATTAACAACTTCACCTAACTTAATATTTATGTCCACATCAAAACTTATGTAATCAAGAACAATTCTTGTAAGATTTGATCTAGCAGATTGAATTTTCAAACCTTGTTATGACTACATTTTTATTGAGGACGGCTCTCATGTTAACAAACTATTAGGCGAATTTTGTGACGAAATTGAGATTTTATTGGACTTGCAACCAATCAAATATTTTATTTCATAACTTCACTCCAATATTTGCCTAGATTTTAGTGTTTGTATATTTTGTAGGTGAATTCACATATTCACGTCGTAAGGCTCTCGTAATTAATGAGGCTCTGCCATTTTGAGTCGTTAATTTTAGCTTGGAAACTGATGTAAGTGTGGTAATATTTTTGGAGAGAAATTAGCACCCATTAATATCCACTTTAGCCACCTATATATTATTTTAGTATTATCCATATATATATATATATATATATATTTCACTTAGTGTATAGATAATTTTAAAGTGTCTCGTTTTATAAAAATATAATATTTGTAAAAATATAACATTTAAAGTGTGGATATTACACAACATATATACTGAATAATAAAGTTGTTCGAATTTTTAAAAATAATTTAAATTACATATGATATTTTCATAATATATTGAAATCCCTTATATATCTTTTAAAAATAGTAATGTGATTAAATTTTTTAATTTTTTTTATTAATATAACCATTTATTCCCAAATTTATTTCTATTTAAACAAGATTACATTATATTAAGTCGTTTTTATATTTTTTCAATATATATATATATATATATAAATTTGCTAGAAAACATAATTTATGTTAACAATCTTCACAAATGAATACATTATTTATATAAAACAATTAAAATTTTTGTATCGGCATATTTTTTAATTAATCACGAATTTAACAGCGAATTTTGTTATATAAATGAGATTTTATCGATTTTTTTTAATTTATCCTAAATAATACCCGAAATACAAATTTCAAGAATTGATGAATAATTCTAAATTTTAAATTTGTCACTATACTGACCTACAACATCTACAAAACTGATATTTTAAGCCTAACTAAAAATCCAGAGGTTGAAAATTATTATCTACTAATAAATGAAGAGACCACATGAAGATATTTTTAATTTATATTCTGGCCATGTGTTGTGCTAAAAACAGGTACCTAAATTGCTTGTTATGGCCCTGCCGACACTTGCTACATATATTATTTGCCGTGCCCCACTTGGACTTACGTTCCATATGGCAATTTCCAAAAATGAAAGGCCCAATTCACAGTTGGATGTCCCTTGATCTGAGTACATATATCTTCACCTGTAATATGCTCACCTTTGTCCTTTGTGCATCTTCATATTTATACTTCCTCCAATTCAAAATTAAAAGTCTCATTTCACTCGATATTCCATGTTGGAATACATAGCCTCGTTTTGGGAAGTTCAAAAAGAAAATTTTAAAAAAAGAATAGCTGGTTATTTTTTCTTTTAGATAATTAATTGAAGTCATACAACTCCTATCCATTTATCCATTCGACCTAAAGTTCCATTTCAAGAATTCGAACAAGATTTTGTATCGAAGAGCTGAGAAAGTACTTGTAAGTGAAGAATGGGGCTAATCTGATCTTGAATACCAAAAAGAGAAGGGGACCTTTGCCTTGTATATGTTTAAACCCATGACTCGGGTTTAGGACAAATGAGGTAATAGTTTGTTTATAAATATGTATATATGGGTGGGTGGTTGTGTTTACGGCAATTATCAAGAATGTAATTCAATATGATTCTTTAAAAAATAAATATTAATTTCACGTTAAACGATCAAATTTTAGAAAAGTCAAATTTACATACACCATTATAAGACAATGGAAAGACGTTGATTGATACTTACAAGTTTGGAGTATGATCGAACTATCTTGAATTTTAGTATTCTATATCTTTATAATTTGTCAAAATTATGAACTTTAATTAAGATACTCATTAATCATGATTCATTCCTAGGGAAACATAAAATGCCAATAATGTAATTAATTTATTGAAAATAAATGTACTCTTTTGAGAAATTAAATAATTGGAATAAATCTATTGTACATGTAAAAAAATATTCAAAATTTTAAATCTTAACACTTTACATGAGTTGATCACTTAATACGCTACTAAAGCCAAATAAAGAATCTAATTGTCTAAACTTTTAATTGAAATGGTAATTCAATTGGCTAATATGTTACTCCAGTAGTATATATCGGGTGATCATCTCACCACATATTCATATATAAACATATGGATATGTGTATTTGTATGTAAATGTATGATAATATAGAATAATAACAGATGTAACATCTACCAGACTATGACTTAAATTCAGAAATACTAACTAATTTGGTAGCTCACTGCCAAATAGAAGATGTTAAGATCTTAATATCACAATGGAGATACATTAATAATTGAATTAGTGCCTGAGTTAAATCTAATTAACTTTTCTCCTTGTAATTTGTTCGAAATTCTGCCGCCTGACATGTCTTTGTTAGTAATGATATATATAGTTTGTCACTTAGTTGTTTGTATATATTGTCTTGACTTATTATTTGTTAAGAAAATCATTAATATAATCCTCTGGTCCTTTACCTTCGGTTTTTTTTTTAATAAAGCTCAATTTATTAAATTTATTCACGTGAATTAATTATAGTAATTTTTTAATTAAATTCAGGAAATGTGAAAAGACTGCAATCTAGTGGGGTAATATTATACGATATTACTCAAATTTGGGATACCGATCATTTTTTTTTTAATCATATTTAGCAGGCATATACAATCTTTAGGATTTATTTAATTCAAAGTTTGTCTCTAGACTCTAATGATAACAGATTACTTGTTTAAATACGCAGAACTTAAGTGAAGCGATCACTATTAAATTACATTAGGACTTTAGTGATTAATTCAATATAACGAATAGTCATATAACAAAATTCACATTAAGGTGTGGAAAAATTATATAAAATTAGACAGATACCCATGAACCTTTTATTAAGTGATGTTGTCCATAGTGCGGTAAGAAGACCAATTCCTTATCCAAAGTCTTGCTCTTATAATGAAGTGGGTCAAGTAGAGAGAAATACGAATAAAAAAATAATAATGTAATAATCGAGAATTAAAAAACTTATCAAAAGTAAAGAATGACTAAAGATTTATAAAATAATAAATATTATCATGCGTTATGATACATGACCTTGGGGTCCCAAGCAGATTGATTCTCTTCTTTAACTCGGTTTTTTTAAGGGTAAAGATGGTTATATCCTTAGTACTAAGTCAGAGCCCATGAATCCTCAATGTTTGCAACTTGAGTTAGGACTACGAAAATATGTTATTGCACCTACTACTACTAGGAATTTTCACAAATACACATTGAATTAATTTCTATATTGATGCAAGAATTAAGTTCATCCACACAAGACCATATGTGGACAATTCTATTAGATTGTTATATAATAAAATGAATTCAATATATAATTAAAACTGCAAGACATGAAAATTACCACATCTAACAAATGAAATACAATTTACACAGTTTTTGACATAGACTTTCATTTCCAATTGATGCAGGTGACATCTCTACCAGAATTCTTGTTAATAGATATGAGCGTCACATTGCACTAATAAATTGCGGTGACGTTTTCATTACCATATATTATGTAACAAATTTCTTGAATCTTGATTGTGTGCAACGACATCAATAGGGACTTTGTGTATTCATTCTTCAATATATTTTTTTTTATTGTAATGCATGTAAAGGACGATTAGAAGATACCACAATAGCTAAAATGCTCAATTAAAGTTCAGTTGGCAACTAGTGGTTTCTTTTACCTACTACAAGAATAACAAAAGGAGAAGAAAAAATAGTATTATGTTTTAGATTAATGTTTGGCCCTCAAAACAAATGAAACAAAAATAGAAACAAAATAGGGGAAGAAGAAAATTAAAAAAAAAAAAAAAGAAACAAAGAAACAAAGAAGCATGAATCAGGTCATTGAAGCAAACTACTGATTCAATAAGCAAATTAAATAATTTGGTCTAGGTACGTTATTTAATACAATATCTGATTATAATACCAAGATTTGGTCTTAGTATTGTTCAACAATTGGCAATAAATTGGCTGAACTATTCGCATCTTCCAATATCTAGTCAAGTACGGAAGTAATTACTGCATGCAAAAAAAAAATGTTAAATAATTTTTTATTATGTTAAATAATATATATTATAATTATTTATTTCATTTACGTCGCGGAGCAGTATGGAAAGAATAAAAATATGATACAATTATGGAGCCGCAGACAATTTTTACAAGAGTGCTATTGATCAATCAATTTAAATTTAGATATAGTGTGAAAATAATGAATATATGATACAATTATGCAGCCACACAATTTTGACAAGAGTATTATTGATCAATCAATTCAAACTTGCATAAATTATTGTGGCACTTCATATTCTTTTAAGAAGATAGTTTTTTTTTTTTTTATCGCGCTAACTTAATAAATTCTACAATTATTACATAATCTTTTAAGAAATGAAAATCATAATTTATTTTACAACGAGTATTAGCAAAAAGTTGAATTGATTTATTTTTTTGGCTAGTTCATTACATAAGCTAGCACTTGTAACATATATAAACACACATAAATACATAAATTTGCTGTTTATCAAATGCTTTTGTACTGGAGTTCACATTGATTCCACGTCTTGAGATGCAGAATTGACTAACTCAATGAACGGAAGTTAGTAACAACAATTTGTCATATTGTCATAGTTTTGTGGCTTGTGATTGTGATAGCACCTCTGAGGCAGCATTTTTTTTTTATTTTTTAACTTGGTAGTTGAATTGATTAAAAAAATGCGAGTTTTAGTGATAATATTTTTGTGCAATTAATTGAATTTTATGTAAATTAACGTCATGAAGTTACATGGAGTGTGATGTGGGTTATTTTTAGGTGATGAGATGGAATCACTCTTCTTGTCTTTTGAATGTTATTCCTGGATTTGTGTTTTCTACCCGCAACAGGGTCTGAAATTATTTCAGAAAAATCCTTTTAATATCTAAATTAATAAGTATTTTAAATATAAATATAAATGAAAATATAAAAATGAAGTGTGTACGTTCTAATAAGATCGAATGGGGTTAAATATATGTTTATCTATCAATTGAAATAAAAATAATAAGTATACCATCACTCTGCAAAAGTAACATTCCAAAGAAGAAGAAAAATCATTCTTTAGATGATGTAGATAATGTTAGGCAGAATTGACTCATCTATCTACCCTCACTTGCTTTATATCTAAGATTTAACAAATTCTTGATGGTATAAAGTTCAGCTACTAAGATTGTCAAATTAATAATGGAGTCCAACCAATTTTTTCAATTTAGGTCAAGGGCATTCATGTAATTTTAAGTGTCTTTCAATCCAGCAAATCTAAAGAACTCGTGGTTGCCTTTTCATAGGCCACATAGAACCCCCACATGATAAATAACCATAATTTTCCTCACTCTCGTCAACTCAAATATTAAAGAAAGTCCTATGTCGCCGCCGTCAAAACTCAGGTATAGTGGGGCGGATACTCAGCTATAGCGGGGCGGATAGTTGGGTGTGCATAGGAAATAGTAGGTAGTAGGTGGCTGAGGGGACGAGAGATGTATATACTAATATAACATTGAATAAAATTAATTTCATGTACTGCATACTTGGTTGAGAAATATGAAATTTTTTGTATTAATGTCACGAAGTACGAAAATTTTTTTTTTTTTTTTTATAATTATCCGCAATACGAGTTTTTATTATTTATGTTTAATCACACCCAAATACATGTAATATTGAATAAAATTAATTTCATGTACTACACACTTAGGTTGAGAAATATGAATTTTTTTATATTAATGTCACAAAGTACGATAAAAATTAAAGAAGTTTATATAATTATCCGTAATATGAGTCTTTATTATTTGTGTTTAATTTGGATGTGATTAAACACAAATAATAAAGACTCCTATTTATGAATAATTATTTGGGAGCAATTGCTCATTCTCCATCAAAAAATCAATGGGATGGGAAAAATATCTACTTTGAGTCCGTGGGTAGGGTGATATTTACACCTTGAAGGGGTTGACAAAAAAAACACAATAAAATATAATAAAACATAAAAATAACAACAATAGACTTTAAGTGGTGACTTTTCAATTGCCTCATTATTAGTTCATAATTCCTATTAAATCAAATTAATTGGAGATAGAAATCTTTGTGGCTAGGTGTTATCCAACTTTTCTTGAACTTATTCCCATTTCTCAAACTAAGGTGGAAACCAATAAGTTTGATTTGCTTCTCCACACTACTGGCAAACAAACAATTTATAGCCAGAATTAAGGCATAATGGGCTTAACATCATTCACTATATCAAGTACGACCTCATTTCTAGCAAAAAATGTTGATAAAAAACATATTACTATAAAAAAAAAAAAAAGAATTAATGGCTAGGCTGAACCTAGTCTTTCGTTATCTCATCTTATTTCTTTATGTCCAATTGCTGGAAGACCACCTCTAAATTTAGTTACAAACACTTCCTATTAATTTCTATTATTTTTAATTGGGTTGAACTCTGGACTAAGTTTAGCGACGTTTTTTATAATTCTATGACCAGGTTTTACAAAGAGATATATACTTTTGTATTTGTAATTGTGTATTTTTAAATTTGAATGAGCGAATAACATATATTGAAACTCATGATCATGTAATCGTATTACAACAGAAGGGTCATATCCCGGCCAAAAGCCGATACAACATTGCTTCAAGAATTTAAAGAATTTGTGTTTAAGTTTGTAGACTTTAGCGTCATAAGAGAAGACGGGAGTTGTTATAACCTAGATAATCTCAAGAGGAATTAATTTACAAGCGCCTACGCAACCAACACATTTGCATAATGGTAAAAAGAATCCATGTAAGTTTGTTAAATAGTCAAATATTACTTTTTTTTTGTTGCATTTTTATGATTTCTATTTGATTCAGCACGCCAGGAGTTAAGAAAAAGTTAGAAAAGTGAACATCTTGAATATTATTTACAATATTGTGCTTCAAAGTAGATTAAAAGTTAGTTTGCTATGTCATTGCATTAAGAGTATTTTGGCAAAAAAAAATAAAAAATCATTTAGAAATATAATATTGTTTCGAGACATCCCAAAATAAAATATAGGAGCAATAAATTTAGGACAGTTATTAAAATATTTTCTCTCACTGCTACAAGAAGAACTATTAACAATATATTAAGTGGCAATGCTAATTAGTTGTCATTAATTATAAATACCAAGTAACAATATAATAAAGGCTTCCATTCTCTTGTAGCAAGAGTTGGTTATAAGTGGTCATTGTTGATAATTGATAACATATGTATTATGACAATTCAATGATAAATAAAGCATCAATTTTATTATTATGGAATTTTAGCTATACATGTGTTACATATTATTAATATAAAATACTTAACAATTTATTTGCCCTTTTTATTTTTGTATTTTCCATCGGACAATTATGATATAAATAAAACTAGAAGTACTACTCACTACACAAAAATCATGATCAAAACTAAGATCTAAGGTATGATAATTCCCACTCGTCAGTCTTTATGTACCCGTTGATTTCCTGTATATGTGGTTGTTGCTCCTATTTAAATGCTAAAAACTGTTATTGTAGTAATATGAAATAATATCGCTTAATTTACATAACAAGTGATAATTTAACATTATCACTTAACATCTCATCGCTAACTTAAAATTTTTGTTGATGACAACTTAAATTTTAGTATTTTCTCGCAATACATTTCTACTTGTAAAAAACTTATGCATATGGTTTTCCTCTATCTGCAGCTTCTAGCAGTAGTATGTTCCCAGCAATTAGGATCAATGTTAATGAAGGGCATGGAGGCAGCTAGGTTTGAATTCTGACATGCAAAATCTAATTTAGCAGACAAAATCATAAGCGTCCGATAATTTTACCAGTTATGAAATGGGTATATTTTTTCAGTAAACATAAACAGAACATTATGTTAAGAAGTTCTAATTGTGTGTGCTAAGATTTAGTATACTTACAATAAAAATAGATCTAGACTAATATCATTTAACAATGAAGGATGCTCTACAAACTACAAAATGTAGAAGTTCATGATGTTCGGAGGAGAACAAAATTCTTACATCTACATTGGATCAATATTGCATGATAATTTGGTGTGCAACATCCTATTATTATAAGATGATGATGATGATGATGATGATGATGATGATGATGATAACAATAATAATAATGGCAAGATATTAAGTAATAATATGAAAGTTGTCACTAAATAGACGTGATAAGAATTTTTGTTTCTTCACAATAGTTATTTTTACAAGATTAATAATGATAAAATTATAATTTATATTGTCATTATTGATTATTAGTGACACATGTCTCACTAAATATTTTTAGTAGCAATTTAAATATATTATATTTATTACTAATGGTCAATAATGACAACTTAAAAACTAGTTTTTATTATTATTAAATTTATGAAAGTCATCATCATGCAAAATAATATATATTATCATTTAATATATTTTGTCTGTGATAATTTTCAAATTATCACTTAACATTTTATCACTACTATAATTTTTACCTGTAATGTGTGTAGGCAAATATTTTCTAGTAAAGGATGGAACAGTAGATCATATGAAACATTGTAATGTGAATCTTAATTTAACAAAATAACAAAGGAAGTTTTGGAAATACCTCCAAAATCTAGGTTCTGAAGAAGGGTGTTCTCATCTTTTAACTTTAACTTATAATAAAAATAAAAGCAACTAAACATTAATTGACAAATAGGTACAAATAAATATGCTTTTAGAAGTTCAAACAGTAAAAAATACATAATAGTCTTTTAGAGCAAAATGCCATGTCAAGGCCTTGCCGACACTAAACATATTGCATGTGTATGCTCGTATTATGCTCCTTGTTACTATATTTGAGTAGAAATTTTGAATTTCGTTGGTCATAACTCATAAGCTCATTCTTTTGCATGATCACTTGTTGGGATTGTGACATAATGACATAATTTTACTGTGGCTGAATTATTGTTGTATACACTTTTTTTTTTTACTAAATATGTAGTGATTACTTCAAATATTATTTACGACTATTACTATTGTGATATTCAATAATGTAACTTTTTATGTAAAATGATTAATGAGAATATTCATATAACTTTTTAATATTTTGTCATTGACTTTAGTTTAACTTAAGGATGCCAACGGAACGGGTTTGACTAACCAATATCCATCCCGCCAAGAATTTTTAGGGTCCGAACCTGGACCCTGCGGGGGCGGGTTTGGAGGAGGACGAATTTAAAAATAAAAATTAAGATTCGTTTTAAATTTCATTTATAATAGTAAAAATTCACTCTATCGACGTCTCTAATTTTACTGGAGTGAAGGGAGGCTAATCAAGCACCCATAACAATTAGAGCGAGCGAGCTTAAAAATAACGTTCCAAATAGCACAAAAATTAGTAGCTGGGGCATTTATCTTGTAAGGTACTCTAGCTCTTAAGCAATTTTTTTTATTCATTAAATATTCATTACCTTATTTTCTTTCCTACTTTTTATTGACTGATTGTATTGGTAAGCTCAGTATCTCCAACGTTGAATTATTACTAGTCACTTAATACAAAGATCCGAAATTATTGGCATAGTAACCTCAAGAAGATTTAACTCACCTCACATTGCGTGACAAAGCACTACAAATATAAAACCATAATAATTTACACAACTGAACATATAATTTAATTTTATATTTTATTGATTTATAGATCACATAGCATTAATATAGTTAGTACTAATATTCTTAGATTTTGATAATAACAAGGATTAATTTTGAGATACTCCAAAAGTCTTGTACCTTAGTTTATGATAGGATAAAATTTAAAGGCTATTTTTAATGAAGACTTGAAGGAGACACCAGACATGAAGAAGCACCTGATTGATGAGTTTCTACCTACCAGAAAAGGACTATATTTGTGAAGGACAATAATAACAGAAAAGACTGAAAAAAGGACATAATACCCAAAATGAAGAGGACAAGTCTACAACCGACAAGTTTTAAAACTGATGGATGAAAGGGGCAGATATTTGAGAGCTCATATAAAAAGATTTATTTTTGATCCAAACATAAAGAATTTTCGAATTCTTGAAGATCTTGAAGTGATTAAGCCAGCAAAACAATAATAAAAAAAGCTACATTTTGTAAGTCCAAAAGTCTAATAGAGCATTCTAATACAACTCAGTTGTCAAAAGAGTGTTCGTGCTATATAGGAGAAAAGCTGAGTTGGGCATAGAAATAGTAGTTAGGGCATTTTTTTTATTTTTTATTTTTACTTTTTACTTGTTATCAACTAAGTAGATATTTTTTATAATTATTTTTTATTAAAAAATAGATTACGACACGCATATATTTTTACTTGTTATCATAAACTTTTCACTTTTATTATTTTTGGCCAAAAATACTACAATAAAATTGTCACAATAATTCCTCAATAGCTCATAGATTGAGTCAAAAATCTGAAACCCTAAAATAAAAGTTTTTAAGCAAATTGACCGTGACTTCACTTCAAAGCATGATACAAACTCTGTTTCTGTATAAAAAATTCTTAGTGGCTGTTACAAATTCCATTTCAGAAATTAAAATAAATTTCTTAAAAAATTATGAACATTTTAACCTACTAAACAGCTTACTTTCGACAAAAACAAAGTTGTACAAGCTCCCCCTCGCCTCCACACACACATACAACAAACAAGTTATACAAATTTTGTTTAAATGTTTTAAAATATCTACCCACCCCTCTACATACCCTTTTGTGTAGCATGGGGTGTAAAAAGTATCCGGCGTTCACAATTAATTTTAAATATATTTTTTAATCCATAGACACATTAACAAAGAAAATTTAATCATATACGTTTCTTGGTCATTACTTACACAACTTATTTGGTTGAAGAGGGAAGTGAAGGAGCAGATGAAAACTTAAGTCCGTAATGAATCAAATTGATTGCTCTATTTCCGCACTCTGTTCAAATGTTTTACTATGACTATTATATATCCACAAATTATCTCTATAAAATAAATAAAAAAAAAACATTAAATAAAGATGAGTAACTATCGAATCATCTGTCAGCTTTCATCCTGAATCAGGATCGAACTCTTAACGAGATTCATAGTTGCATTATCTTTATCTTTATTTTTATCTTTATCACAGCCAAACAATATCAGCATTTAATTAAAATTGCAAAAACTTCATATGAGTGGTTGCCTTTTCAATGTGTCTTTTCTCCCTGTCAATTCTACCAATGAAAAAATAAAGATAATAATAAGAAATTATATATGTGAAATGATATCATGAAAGGCTTGGTGCTTGACTCTTCAATCCTAATTGGTGCGGTGTGTAATGGACAATTGAGAAGATACCATAATCCTTAAAAGAAAATCAGTTGCCAAGTACTGATTTCTTTACCTACTACAAGAATAATTATTTTAAGAACATACTATGCCGTTTCGGCCCCTCAAAAGTCAAAGAGAGAGAGAAGCGTGAATCAGGTCATTCACACAAACTACTTTGGTTTATCTAATAGCAAATAAAATCAATTTGGTGTATTTGTCAAAAAAAATTAATTTCTTGTAAACTCGACGCAAGATTTGATAATTGTAAAAAATACAATCAGAGATGGAGCTGAAGAGGGGGATTGGGTGGGGGCCGCGTCCCCTTTTTCTTAATTGTACAAAAAATTTAAATTAATATAAATTATCTATATAAAATTTATATATTTTTTAAAAAAATTATCCTAAAAAATTAAAATATCTTTTTATTTATTATTTTTTAAAAAAAAAGTAAATCTCACATACGTTTATTTTCAAACTCCATCTCTAAGAACGATCATAATAATAAAATTGATATTGACGATTCAAAATATACATCTAATATTGTTGCATATAAAGATAATAAATAGATTGGATGCGTCTCGTAACTTGCCACATTTTAATTAATTGGGATCACGTTATATTTACCAAATCTTCCATCAAATCCATGAATTTTTTTAATGGTTGATGAAGAGGAATGCAGTCGATTCATTCATATATTCTAATAATTTTATGACTATAAACCCTTATTTTATATTATGTGGATATTACCCAAAAAAGTGGTGATGCTCTCATTGTCGTTAGTTTATTACATAATATGACCATCACAATAAAATGAGTAAAAGTTTTGCATTTCATTTACCAATATAGATATATATCCATGATGTGTTGGAGTCCACGCTGATTGCATGTCATCATTCATCAATTGTTTGGTCAAGTGTTCTTTCCAATTATGCAGTTCCCAATTGGCTCAACTCACCCCACTAAAGGAGAAATGTTGGTAACAATAATTGTCACACATACGCATGAGATTTTGGCTTGTGGTTGTGATTGCACTTCCAAGGTGCATGGAGTGTGCCTTTCAACTACAACACTTTTACTTTCTTCTTTTTGTTTTAGATCAATGTTGGTATAGTAATAGTTATTATGCTATTGTCAAAGATAAACTTTTCAATTCTATTGTAATAGAGCAACATATTAAGTTTGTTATGGGTGTACTATTTGTGTCGAAACTTTTTAGTTCCGGATATGGCAGAACTCATTCAATTATTATTGCACTTATCAGTGGATGGGTATGACCAAATTTAATTTCATTAAAAAAAATTAAAAAATTAAATTTTTTGAGTCGTTCAAAATTTGAGCAGGGTTTTATGGCATATTGCAATATTACTTTCTTTTCAGGGTTATTCACTCCCATAACTCTTGAAATAGGGATTGCAACTGGATTTACGATGAATTGCTTCCAAAGATACGATGAAGCTCATGCTCTCAAGTCTAATAATACTGGTCATTGAGGTTTCGTCCAAACAATAAAGTTGAAATTTCAAAAATTATTTTATAATTTATGATAAGTTTTGGGTTGGAGTCCAGTATACGTGGGTGTTAGTTTATTTTGATAATAGATTTTTTTCTTTAATGTATTTTTTGGTTAGAATTATTGGTAGTTCTTAACTAGTCTTTGACAATTGTATTTAATTAATGATAAATTTACTTGATGTATTGATAAAATAATTGATCGTTTTTCTGAAATAAAAAGTCTAATAATACTGCAAGAGTTCGGCTTGATTAATTTCTTGATAAAAACATGTTATTCTCTACAACAAGTATGATTTTTATGTATGGACAAATAATATAATTTTGTATTTACATGGAGTATATCTTTCGAACATTGAAAAAGTACCCTTTCATATTTTAATTTAAGTCTCTTAAGAAGATAAGTGTCTCTTCAAAGACATGGGATACATCTTTACTGGGAAGAGGTTCCACTATAGTATATGACTTTTCTCAGATATAACATAAACCTTTGGATCCATATTTGTTGATAGAACGGTCATTATTGAATTTCTTATATTTATTTTCAAGATTAAATCTAGACTATCATATTTCTTAATTTTTATTTAGAAAATTGTTGCATTATTATCGTCAATATCATTGACATATTTTTGTGCGCGGTAGTTTTATAAAGTTAGATAATATTTGAAAGTATTATGTAGTGTAATAGCATGCAGTAGCAATTGATATAAAAATTATTACTTGACTGTGGCTACTTTTTATTTATTTTGAGTAGCACTAGTATTTAATTTTTTTAAAGTGTATGGAAAACTTCATTCTTTTTTGAATTGATTACTTATTCTACGTATAAGTTCAAGATTTAATGAAAGAAAGTTATAAGAAAAGCAAAATAAGTTGAAAAGCAAATCTCCTTTCATTTTTCTATACAAATAAAATAGTTTGAATTTAAAAAAATATTCTCAATACAATTGAACATCATGGCAAAAACAATATAATAATTACTGTTAGATACATATAAGAAAGAAACACATTAGAGAATTTTATATGATAAACTGTGTTTGGATCAACTTTGTGAAGTAAAGCTCAGAATTAGATTTTAAGAATAGACCCCTAGTGTATAAAAAAAAATCCTCAAAAAATATTACAAAATATCGAGAACCCTAAAGTAATAATATTCGAATGACTCCAATATTAAAATAAACTAAATCATATGGAGCATTAGAAGTGGATTCACTAACACAAAAAGGCACAACTCATGCTTCACAACTCCTAATTTTCCACGCGATTCCAATCGAGAATGTCTTAAGGAAGAGGTAGCTGGAATAGAAGTAGTAAGGTTGGTGGAATGTGGACAGATGATATCTCAAAAAATCTGCCCATTTTAGGACAATCATTCCCACCTTTAGATCCTGTATAACACAATCACTATAAAACAAAGGGAACCAACAATCGATTAACAAAGTTAAAGAAAGACTAGGAATAAGAGACACTGGGAACAGTAAACTTATGAGTAGATACATGTTTTGTGTGATTGATTATGTGGTTAGCGTCATTTCAGTCCTATCGAGTTGATTCTTCCATGCAACATAAACTTACAATACGAACTAAAATTGGCCGCCCAATAATTGACTAAACAGAACCAAGACTGACAAATTTAAGGCCAGAAATATATGAGAAAATATCATATATTAAATTGTATTTGGATCATCTGCGCGAAGTGAAGTCTTGAAAGGTAGAATAAAGCTAAGAATGAGATTTTATGAGATACACTATCATCAACAAATACTGCAGAAATACATCTTATAATTGCACAAGTTGTTCCTTGGTATTTTTTTCTCCATAAATCAATCAAAAAATATTTTTATTTTGTTTTTCTCACTCAAATCCAAAACTTCTCTTTCTCCAATCATAAAGCTCCTTGATCCCTTTTTCTTTTTCATCCCCCTTGAATAAGTAAGACATCGCTCTTTCGAATTAAAAAAAGAAGGGCAAAGCACCCATTTAAAGTGGTGAAGGCCTATGCTACAGTAAAAAAAGTAGGTTGAGGTTACAAAGTAAGGTCAGGGAAAATAAAAGGTCTTTTCAGGTCCCCTGAGCTAGGGAGTGCTTGTGGGGGAGTGTGCCACGATGAAACAAGAGAATGAAAGGTCACTTTGTGTTGGATACTCTTAACCCTCCCCACAATGATTGTTGTGTTGTTTTGGGGAGCATTGAACCTTGCTTTATCTCCAGAGTTTTTTTGGTCATCAATATGACCTATCCTTAATAGAACCGATCTAATTCTCTAAACAATTGAAATTTTGCACTTCTGTCAAATCCTTCCTATGTCCTGATCGAGCTTGTATAGGTAGATATTGTCTGGTGAGACTGATAGTAATATATTGTGTGGGATGGAGTAAGGATCATTCTCACCTCTTATGAGTCGTTCAACAGAAAAGACTTTTGGAATGGAGTAAAAGAGCTTGGGATCGTCGATCTTTTCCTTAAAGATTGAGATAAGTCGATGTCGGTCAATGGTGTAAAAAGGCTTTTTGGATGTCGAATTCAAAAATCAGCAAGAGGTTCCCCACTCCACTGGTCTTAGCCTTACGCTTGTTTGCATCCACCACTGAAGAAATAATATATGATCGTACATGAGGATTGGATCGATAGTTCGCGCTTGGTGGTCAATAGGCATGCCATTTGAATATTTTTTCATAAACACCGACAGACACATTAGCTTGAAACATAGGGTTGTGTTCAATAAGCTCCAATTCTGGTTCGTTCTCCATTTTAGACTTCTTCTTTTCTTTTGAATCTGTGCTTAACAACCTTGGTGGCTTGGGGATGTAGTTATAGATAGGTTAGTCTTAGTGGGTCCTTAGCTCTACTCTCATTTTATGATATGCTATTGTCGTCGCCATATTCCATATGTCACTTAGTCATCTCTGCCTCATTGTGTGTCAGCACAGCACCTCTGAAAGAAACGTAGGATTTCATTCAGTGACCCCGCTATTGTCTTCTGAACTATTAGAATAAGGTAAAACTTGAAGATAAGTTTTGTACTCTATTAATTTTTTAGTCCCCCAGTCGGGTGGGCACCGGCCGATCTTTTGACCAGATCTCCTTAAAAACCGTACATGCGGGTCTCCCCACATGCAGCTCACGCTATTTGAGGTGGCCCAGCCCAACATTTATTCGCAAATCCTATAGTGAAATTGAAACTACTCAACCTCAGAAGCTAATTCGCGTGTAGGTAGCGCTGTCTATTGTACCTATTTATTAATTTGCTTTATTATATTTTTTATTTATATAAATAGGATCGTTCCCTCTTTTTCCAAGGATTCATGTACTTCGTTTTACTCTAAGGGACTTTCTCAAATAGAGAAAAGCCTTTTATTTCTGTCAAATGACCCGGCCTCCCCTAGCTCTTCCACTGTTCGGTCTCCCCTTTTTTCCTATGCTATGCTTCCCTGGCACAGAGCTACCACACTTTATGTTATCTCAGTTGATGTTTGAAGTATAGTGCGATTTAAAAAGATCCCTATCAGGTGAGTGTTGATCATTTTGATTAGCCACTTTTATGACTTCTCAAAGCTTGGCTTGACCCTGCCACCTCTACTTCTACTACGATCAGTTTCAAGCTTAGGAAAATTACTCTTTTATACACTATTTGAAGTTGGAAGATTTTATTAGTTATCTTATGATACTCTATCTATCATTAGGATAGGAATGGAGTGACCGAGAGAATGGACGAGGGAAAGAAGTGTCTAATATTGCTATGACTGGCAAGCAAAAC